>SSNR01000099.1:1895572-1928205 GCA_006937965.1 Callopanchax toddi | reverse complement strand
CCCCCCCCCCCCCCCTGAATTTTTGGAGGTTTTTGTCTGACAGCAATGATGTTCTATTAAGAACCAAATAATTAGGGTTTAATGTTTTTGAGAACCTAAACACGTTATCATCACACCCCGGGTTTACAGTACAGCCTCCTGCTGAGCACGAGACAACCATCTAGCATGTTTTTAGGAGGAAATTGATCTCTGTGAACATGAAAACACAAGGCAATGATAATGACTCACGATAGGAGTAAACATAGATCACAAGATCCTTTAGTGATCCTGAACAGTCCCTATAGGTTAAATTATTCATATTTTACTTAAGCTTAAACCTATTTTGGTGTTTTATTATAACTGAGACATTTCATCAAAAATAACAAAAACAAAAACATATTTCAAAACTGTATAAAAGTAATGGAAACATAAATGAGTCCTGATCTTTATTATTCTCTTGGTTTTCCCTTTAATACTAAGTAATGTTTAGATATGTTGTAAACTACCCAGATTCAGTTGATGCTGACAAAATAAAATTAGCTCATTTTTGATTTGGATAGATGATTAGTTAGAAGTCATGATTCATCTGGTTTAATTCTGTTCTGCTTGTATTTTCAGCTTTTAATTCTTTACCTGTTATTTGTACACCTGTGCACTTGACATCATCTAAGCTTACAGTCATTGAAAGTTAATGAAAACATGTAAACTCATTTTTTGATGTTTAAATTCATTTCCATTCCTGCCTGCTGTTTGTTCTTCTAGTTGTGACTTTATAGCATTAAACCCATATATAAAAAGGGTAAAAATGTGATATAAATCCAGTCATTTTGAGCTTTAGCAGCATTATCTCCTAATTATTTAAGTGTTTTTTGGGTGGTTATGGGTGATAGATTGTGTGCAGTTTTTAGTAGCAGTACATATCCGTCCCAAAGACTGTGTCTGGGACCCAAAAATATTAAAATATTTTCACCGTTTTTACTTCCTCATTCTCATTTTGGGAAATGCGTTTTGAGCTAATGCTAAAACGGGTGGTTTCTAAATCTTTCCCCTGCTGACGTCAAGAAGGGAAAAGACCACTCCTCTCTAGAGGACAGAGCCAATCACGAGCACCTTTGGCTACCTGAGTCCACCCCCGCCCTTTGAAAACCACGGGAGTGTGCATCCTTGCAAACGTTAGCAAACAGTCATGGTAAAGCTATGAGCAAAGCATGCAGTTGCTTCGTAGATGGTTGCATCAACAAGCACAAAAGTCTTTGTTTACTCCCTTCATCTGAGCCCCTGAAGACTCACCGACGTCTCGCGAACATGCACAGAATAGAAAGATGGGCGGGGCTTAGAGAAGCTCAACTCCCCAACTGCCCCGCCCATTTGAAAGGAAAGTTTTGCTTCAGGAGGTTGAATAAAGGGGTGGAAGAACAACAGCTGATGCATGGGCGTAGATTTGGGATGGGTCTGGAAGTGGACTGGGCTGGACTGGCCATCGGGCATTTTCCAGGAGATTTGGGCTGGTCAGGACTGGGACCAGCATTACAGAATTGATTGCTTTAATCTGCACTGTTTCCTGCAGATAATAAAAGTGAATGTTGCACAAAGGTTGGAGCTAAAAGACTCCACGGGACATTCTTAGCGAATCAGAGCCTCATTAGAATAACATTTATAGTCTGTATTTGTGATGACTATCACCAGTAGTAGAGTTACAGTAGAAGATCAGAGGAAACCGACATGGACAGTTGATCAAACTGTAATAAAAAATGATATAAGGTCAGGCAATGTAAATCCACAGGCACCGCTCCCTGTGGAGGAGAGATGTAAATTTATAGAGCTATAAACCATCACAACACGTCTTACACACACGTGTTGATGATATGTAGCATGTTCCTCTCCAAGGTCAGAAGATCTGGCTTACAGATTATTTCAACATGAATGCATCACAGTATGAACTCAGTTTACTGTTCTTCATATGGTCAGATTTACTGGGTTAAGAAAAAGACTTTGACTTGTGAATATTTAGTCAAACGTTTTTATAAACTAGTATCTTCCCAAAGGCTAATCATTTTCAAAGATTTTTTAAATTTGTATTGTATATAAATTTGTAAAAATTGCAATAAACAAATATAAAAAAAATGTATTTTAAACTATGCAGTGTTATCAGAAAGGAATACTGATGCCAAACTTGTACAAAATGATGGAAACATTTGTGTAAAACATTTTTGAAAAAGATCTATTTATGATCTGACAATTTTAAACCTCAGTGAAATATAAGCCTAAATCAAATTTTACAAAAACTGATTCTGTCTAATTATAGTCTTTAAAGCACAGCAATGGATGAGTGACAGAAACCAAACGTGTGCAAGGTGATTTGTAGCCTTAGATGATGAGTTTGTTTCTAAAAAGATGCAGAGCAACTAAAGGTCTGCTAAACAAAAGACATTTTATTATTGTGGTTGTATCTCATGTTTAGATTTTTTTTTTAGAACATCTTCTGTTAGTTTTGGGTTTCCTATTAGTGTGTCCCACCAACTCAAAATAGGTTAGTTGGCAGTTATTTGACATTTTATGAATCATTAAATTACAGCCAATAGATCAGGGGTTTATGCTTTTAGGCAAACATGACTTTATAACATTAGATCCATAAAAGAATTACAAAAATGTGATTGATCTGACACCAGCTGAACGGTCAGGTTCTGCCACTAAGCTGGTTGCTGCAGTGGATACACGTCAAAGTCAGTCACAGACAACAAGGCTGTATAGGTCTATAAGACAGGCTGAAGACCCAACATGATGTCAGACAAATCAACCAGAATATGGACGGTCTTTGTGTTGAGGTCATGGTGAAGAAGTAGACTCCCTATGATGAGTGATAAAGCAATATATTGATTTTTTTTTAGCGTGCACTTCTATAGCAGCATACCGGTAGCATATCAGGTTCCAGTGTGTAACATGGGGGCAGGGTGTGGGACCCATGTGCACTGGCATGGTTTCTGCAGCTGGACTGGCCTATAGCCTTATGCATAGACTACAACTCTCCATCTGTGTACTACTACTTCCATTATGTGAAATTATAAAGCAGAGCTGCATCCTGTCCCAACTTAAGGCAGCCTGCTGGCAGAACCTGGTGCGATCATGGATAACATCATCAGTACGTGTTAGAGTACCAGGCATGATGATGAGACCGGAGAGCAAACAGCTCAATATACAGCCAAAAATATTGGAACACCCCCAATATCATTGAGTTCAGGTGTCCCATTAAATACATGGATGTGGGGGAACTTGACTGGCCTTACAGAGGAAGAATGTTCAAAATGTGTCAAACACTCCTAAACCTTGTGAAAAGTGAAAGAAGAGGTGAAGCTGTTATAGATACATTGGTTTAGCCGACTTTATCTAAAACCCAGCAGATTAAAGAACAGGATATCATTAAAGTTCATACGTGTGTAAAAGACGTCAATACTTTTTGTAACCTTCGCACTAAAGGAGGTCTTAGAAGTTTGCTGCAATCCAGCCACATTTTAATAGATCATTGTAGTGAGGTCATCATCCTCCTGTGTGAAGGGGATCTTAATGCAGACAGTAAAACCTGAGGGCCACTAACTAATCCTGTGGGTCTGTCTACCCTCAGAAACTGACCTGACTTACATTAGGATCGACAGTGAAGAACTGACAGACTGAAGGAGAAAAAAGAAAAGACAAACAGGTAAAACATTAAGGAAAGTGACAGTAGCTTTAAGGTTACTTTTTCCAACTTATATCACAGTCATCTATAAAGTATGAATGACACTGCAGAGGGAGGTAATTGTGACAGAGTTTGACAAAAAGGATATCATAACGGAGAAAAGTGAGGCGAGAGAATACGACAGGACTGAGAGCAATGAATAAAAAGGTAGAGGAGGTTGTAAAAATCTGAGCATTGCAGTGAAATATATTTTATCTTCATCTTATAGAAAGATGAAAAATAAATACAGCAAGGACATTCTGCTAAGGCTGACTGACTCCAGCAGCCATGTTAATTGAAACACCTGAGTAGTACAGGTCAGGTTTGAGCCTGTTTGACTTAAAGCTACATGAAATAGATGAAAGTGCAGAAATCCAATATTTGCCTTTGTGGTTAGAATATTTCTTTATATGCTTGCCCCAATATTCTTACCTACAAAGACTTTGCAAAACACACAGCAGTTAAAAATGCCCTAATTGAATTTGGTGCATTAGAACTGGTCGTGTGGTTAAAACTCCAACCTGCTATTCAGTTTTATATTAAAAAGTGGCTGAATCCTGCTTGATGGACATGAGACAAGAGCAGAAAATTACTCATGCGTGAAGTATGAGTAACTGCGCTGCAGGTAAATGGGGGGTTACGAGGAACACTTTCCATTTTAGTGGTACAGAGAGTGGACTGAGCTATCAGAGGTAAGAGAGAAGAGAGTTGAGAGAATGAAGGAAATGGACTGAGAGGAGATAAGTAAAGACAGATAGAGGTTAAACTTTTTTTAATCTTCTTCCCCTCATTTCATGCTCTTGGTTCTCTTTGAACCTGCCTCAGACTTACAAAACCTACAATAAAGGGCTTTTGTTTCATCTTTCTCAGCAATGAACTGACTTTTATTTTACAAAATGTTTTCACATAAAAGCTTTTTTTTTGTTGCATGCTGCATTTATAAACCAATACACAAAAGTATGTTTTCTAATAATCTTTTAAAATGTATTTAAAACTTTATATTTAATGGTGCCTCGCAGCAAGAAGGTCCCAGGTTTGATTCCTGCAAGTTTACTGTGTGGAGTTGTGAGACGTTATTTAAGTGAACTAATTGTACTGTCGATTACGTGAACTTTTATTTTTAAGGGGTTGACTCTTTGATTAGTTCCGGGGTGATCAGTCTACTGTCTCTCTGGTGGTGTGCTAATAAAATTGATATTTATTCATAGAATACTTCTTGACAGCTTGTGACAACCCTGCTGATCGATTCCTTATTTAAGCAACGTGACCTGAGTCGTTTGCTTTGTTTGTTTCTTTTGTTTTACTAAAAATGTGGTGCTACATTCAGCCCATTCAAACCATCGATGAGCTAACAGCTAAGCTAATGAGCTTTGAGTGATTTTATTCATTAAATAGCAAAGGTCTTTGTTAAAATTATGGACGACCACAAACTGACTAAAACTGTTTTGAGCTATCAATTAAAACTAATGCATGACTAAATACATGACTAAAATGTGACTAAAGCTAATCAGCATTTTAGTCTAAAGACTTGAAGTGCTGCCTAAAACAACACTGCTCTCTATACATTTAAGAATGTTTTCTGAGCTGTTTGTTGTCGGCATTAGAAATAGGTTTTGACAAAAAATTTAAAGTTTTATAAAACCGTCCTGTCTACTGCATCTATATGATGTCATCAGCGATTAGTCAAAGTTGACTCGACCCTCGTTACTTGGTAATCGACTTTAAAAAATATTAAGTCGTGCAACTCCTAGTTCCAGCAGGATGGAACAAGGACACCGACTTCTACAGTCTTTGCCCCTGCCTGCCCCCCCGCCCCCTGTAATTGCTATACAGCTTAAACGTTTCTCTGAAATCCCCCTCAAAGTGTAGCGCGCATCCTCAAGCTCTCATCTCTGCGTGTGCCCATTAAATTCTTTTGTAACTCACAGCTTAAGAATTATTTTCAATATAACCTGATTGTTTGGAGGAACTGGCTCAGATTTAGGCTCAGATTCAATAAAGATTAAGTCTGTGCTGTTGTTTGTGCATGCATCTAACAGGTATGTGGTTACCATGGTGTCCCCTAATGAACCACTGGCATTAAATAAAACACTGGTTTTTCTTACACTTTTTATAGACTGTAAACATTAAATTATTGCCATATGTAAAAGCTTTGATTCTGACAATATAAGTTTCAAATTACTAATGGGTTTTAAAGTATTATAGACAATAGCTGCACTGGTATCCTTGAACATTTTTCCAGGAATTTTCATCAGCGTGAATACAATCTACGGTAATATGAGTAAATGATAAAAACTCAGCAGTTAAAGAAAAATGTATTTTCCCTTGAAGGGGAAGCAGAGGCATGCTAATTCGTGGTGTCATGATATATTTTTTAAAGATTGAGCAGCTTCTGGCAAGTTTGGTCGACCGCTGCAATCCGACCTCAGTGGCAGTTAATCAACGTGGCACACGTACTACAGTTCCTCATGACTTACGCTCACATGTGCACACACAAATCATGTAAGCTGCATGCGCAAACTGACACCTTTGCAAAAATAATACACGCAAAACCGAAGAACAGATAAAGAATGACACCCAAAGGTTCCGACTAGCATCAAAGGTCAACCTTGGTGTCACATAAATAAGACTAGGAGCCGCGCTTGTACAGTATGTCAGGTTTACTGATGTCAGTCAGCATGTGCTGTGTGAATCCCAGCTCCTTTTGCTGACTCCTTGCAGCCAGTTTGGAAAAAAAAAGACAAGGTTAATACTTAAAGTCTTGCAGACATTTGAGAGGATTGACAGAGTGTGGGCAGAGTGCAACAAGGAAAACCTCTGGGAAGAGACAGTTCTGGATTGATTTTTGTGTAAAAATGATTGCTGGTGATCTATATTTTTTATCGTCAAAACATCCCACAGAAAAAAGACCAAAACAGATCAAATGTTTCCTATAAAGCCTGGTTTAGCTTAGTCATTGTCGCTAGAGCACTCTACTGTCCAGAAACTATTAAAAACAAATCAATGGACCACACCCCAGCACTGGATGACATGTTTTGTACATTACAAAAAAAATATGGCCGCTGTAGCTTATTTAGAAACAGTTTGACAGACTGGTAAAAGGTTTCATTTTCACAGTCTCTGGAGAGGCTTTTAGAAAAATGCCAGGGTAGCATCCCTCAGAAGCAGTTCCTAAGATGTGCTGTCTGAACACATAAAGAAAATCAAAAGGTGTTTATTACAAAGGGTCACACTGGACGGAGGAATTAAAAGTTGAAGGCCACAGAAAGGGAAGAAAAATAGAGATAAAGATATAGATTTCAGACACAGCTGGGTGAGCAGATTAAAAGCATTACTGAGTATGAACATACCTAATAGGATTTAAAATTAGACTCATTTAGTAAGAAAGTGTTTAGTCCTTGCAAACCTTAGATATGCATTTAAACATTTAGTCCGTTTAGCAGAGATTCAGTGAATATTCACACGACTGCATTAGTACGACAGGAGGACTTTGGAAAAAGCTGTTCTTTCGTTGTTTTAGGCTGAAAACTCAAGGTTTGCAAGACTTATGAAGAAACCAACTGCTTTAGAGTCTCAACAGCCAGAAAACGACTTTGACAAACAATAGAGCAGACGTCAACATCTATTCTCCAACTATCCATCCATTTTTAACCATTTTATCCAGTGAGGGCTGTGGAGAGCTGGTGTTTATCTCCAGCAATCACAGGGTGAGAGGTAGGGGACACCCTGGACAGGTCTCCAGTCTATCACAGACATGTAGACACAAACAACCACTCACTCACACCTAGGGGCAATTTGGAGTCACCAATTAACCTAACATGCATGTTTCTGGTCCCTTTAAGTACCTGGAGCAAAGCCACACATGCATGGGGAGAGCATGCAAACTCCACGCAGACGAACGCAGCTGTCCTGCTGCGAGGCGACAATGAAACCGACTGCAGCTTATTTTCAGTTTATCGCTGTATAGTGATAAAGGCAGTCAGGGGTAATTCTACATCAACAGATATTATAGATTTTATTGATTTTGTTGAATAAGGCAATAATCACAAAAGGAATTGTATGATGTTTTTCCTACCATCTTCATGATTACCAATTTTCTGCTTCTGGGTATCAGAATTTCTTTACTAGTTGTGTTATAGAGCTTTCTACTGACTTTTCTTTAGTAGACATGATGTAATTTACGGACTCTCATTATTGTATATTTCATGACTGTGAGATTACATATTTGGCAAGAGTGAAACCATCATCTCAGAAGTGAGGGGGGACACATCTTCAGAGATTTATTTAGTTATGTATCATCCTCTCGCATCCAGTCTCACTCTTAGTGGTTTAAAAAACATTTAATTGCTGGGTTAATTATTATTGTGGCAATATTATTTATTTCAAATATGTGGAAAATTCTGCACAGAATTTAAGAACTGAGTTTATTCCCAGCATAAACTAACTAGCAAGGGATGTAACAGGTAAAAACAACATTGTTAACTAGCTTAGCATGACAAAAAAGGCACAGAGAGGGGATCATGACACTTTCCTAATTTATTCCCCATTATATAGTTCATGTAAATGAAAGCTAATAGTGCTAATAGTGCTAATAGTGCAGGTCTTTAAGAGCCAAAACCCGTTTATATTCTTAGTTTTTATATAGACATGATTTTACTCTCAATGCAGAACATTACATATGCAAAACCTGAATTTGCGCCCACAACAGATGTGCAATCCTTTAGTGAATTCAGGTCTGATATTTTCTGCTGGGTTTGTTTCCTCCTGGCCACATAAAGTTTCTGTTGAGAAAAAAAACAATTTCCAAAAATGCTTTTTAAATGGGGGAACTTTGCAGACTCAGTTTTTGATGAATTCATGTGGATTTGTGTCACAATTTGCAGGCAAACAGCAGCAGGAGGGAAGCAGGCTGATAAAATCCAAAAACGTTTTCATCGAGGGACAAAATAGGCAACAGTATGTGGAAAACAAGAGGATCTGGCAAATAAATGTGAAACCATGATGCAGTGTGGAGGTGATTACTGGATGTGGACCAGGTGACAGGCAGGTGTGTGTGTTCGAGCTAAATCAAGGGAACCGAGGGAAACGACAGCACCAAAACTACTGAATGCAAACTACACAGATTATGAAAAACTTTAGAGAATTAATAACATGGGAGCCTATTGTGTACATGTCCACGGTGATGTTCCTTGAAAGCAAAACATCAATAAGTCATTCTAATGACGCCACCATTAGACTTGTATCATGTTTCATAAATGTTAATATTTGAAAGATAAATTGTAAACAATACATAAAAACTGTTTTTTTTTTCAGGTACAAAATATTCTTTGTCTGTATTTCGATGTATTTTATGTGAACGTTCTAGTGGAGTGTTTTGGGCATTGCAGCATTTTTGCTAAAATCAGAGTTTTTAAATATAAGCAAAAAAAATCTATATAAAATATTATAGTATACTATTATGCATAAAAAGTGAAGGGTGGTTTATTCGCTTTTGGTAGATGAACTATGTTGTTTTCTTCTGTGCATTTTATTCATAAAAAAGACTTCTGAAAGCTCGAGTCAACAAGCTAAACACCCAGTGTGTGCCGATGCTTCCGCCATCCATCTCTTGCTCTGACACACATTCAACTCTGTCTTTTTTCATGTTAGGTGTTTTATATTTTGCTCTCCGTGGGCTCTTGTGGTAACATATAAATAATCTTGCTTAAATGTATTGCACTCTGCAGATGTATAACTCATTCAGCAAGAGTATTAGAATCATCTTCAGCTCCGGCTGCCTGTTAATATTTTCTCTTTTATGGATTATGCATTTTATTCTTGCCTCATTTGAAGAAAAACACATCAAGATGATTTATTTCATATTCCGTGGTTTAGGATACATATGGGATATTCTAGACTGCAATACAACAGCAAAACACTCTTTATGTGAAGTAATTTATAGCACTGTAAAATGGTGTTCTTAGCAGAGGAAGAAGTGCCCCGTTGTGTGTGTTTAAACGGAGCACCTCAGGTCTTTGTTGTGACAGCTTGGTCAGCAGCAAGTGAACATGTGTGTAGTCCCTGTGATGCAGCGCAGAGCGTTCAGGTGGAGCTTAATTTACCAGGTTATTTACAACTGAATAAACCACGGTATTTGGGTAAAAAGCCTCGGAGAAAGACAAGTTTAGACAAGCTAGATGACACACCAGACTATGAGCTGCACTTTTTTACTTAACTTTTTCTAACCGACATTAAAAAACAACTAAAATGTGCTATCAGGGTATGTTCCAGTGGTTGTTGACCCGTATGGTTTGTGTCCAAGTGGCTCACTGGATGTTTAGTTGTGCTTGTTCTAGAACTGGTTGAGGTTTATTGACTCTGTCTTCCATGTAATTTTGTAGGTGGTGCTGTTGGAGTATGGGATGCCAGAGTAGCTGTTGAGGACTCATCAGTTCCTGTGCAACCAGTGCAAGAGGTGTGACCACATCCTTGACACATAGTGAAGCTTCTTTCTGTTGTAGATTGGAAACTGCCAGCAAGACAAAAGGGGGTTCAAAGATCTCCGAGCATAGAAATCTAAAGGAGGGTGTCATATTTTTTATTCATTTGACTTGATTTATCATTGGGTGGATGAGGTAGATCTTACAGTGTCTTTAAAGGTATACTATGCAGTTTTGGCTTGGTTTTAGCACCCCCTAGTGTTTGTTTTGAATCACTGTCATAAAAAACGTTAGCATTGTTTCTGCTCAGAAACACCTACTGTAAATCTAACTGTTGAAATGTCTCCTCAGCCTTCACTGCTTTCTACTGGAGCGGTTCATCACTCATTCAAAGAAATCAGCTGTGTTCAAGCAGTAAGGGAGAGGAAAAAAAAGCAGGAATCATGAGCTAAAAACACTCCACCACTAGCATAACAGCTAGCCACTTTGGGTTAGCCTAACCCTCGTGAGATACGTGACTTTGTGAGACTTCAGGGCACCGGAACGGAGACTCAGAAGTGGTATTCTGCACACAAGCAGCAGATATGGCTGAGTGACTTTTCATTAACCCTGTAAAGGGTCATATTAGCACAAAATGGCTCAAAAAGTATTTAAAAATATGAAAAAGTTACATAGTGTGCCTTTAAGCCGTGATATTCAGGGTGAGCTGGAGCAGTTGAGTGTAGACCTGCTGCCTCCCTAACATGACCTTGGATAAAAATGGATGGACAGATATTTTCCATGTGTTTCATGTCGATTCCTGATGCTTTATGTCAGCTGCAATCTTTCAAAAAGCCTTGATCCAGGAGCCTAATTTGATACTGGTGATGAGACTGAGACCCTCCCACCTCCTCCAATTTATCATAAAAATGACAGGACATGCAGCAAATCACTCCATAAATCATGTGGAGTTCAACATCAATCCTTCACTGAATGAGTTGCTAATGTCATCCCTAAAACTGTTTTTTTTTTAGACTGTTGTAGTTTTGCTAAAATATTGCAGTTGAATCATTGTGCTCAACTTTCTTAAACATTTCTGCTATAAAACACTAAAACTAAAGCAAAAAGAACACCGCTAACAGAAAAAAAGGATGCTGAAAAGCATGCAGCATCGAGGCTGGTAAGTCCTCTCAAGCTGGAATCATGTGGGTGTTTTCTTTTCAAGCACACATTTGCTAAATGAAAGCTCGGCACGGCATAAACTGGGAGCTTTCTCCGCTTTGTCAAAAATATTGTCCACTCAGAGTGTTGAAAGCTGGGTGCATGCTGCATAAAGTGCTGTGGTAATTTCTGTGGTCATTGTGTTTATTTTTAAGTTTACCAGAAAAAAAAAATCATGACAAAATAACTATATAGCACTGAGTGGTGTGCTGGTGCTACATCAACCTAGTGAGGTTACATCAGCTGAACAAATGGACCCGACTCTCCAGTCAACCCAGGCAGTCCTGGGCTGAGCGCCCAGAGTAGTTTCCCCTGAACGCTGAAACATTTACTGTCTGGATGTAGCGTTTGCCCATCTGTACTCTTTATATTTATACGATATTTCCAGCCTCTTTCACATTTTTACACCTTCATCCATCTTGTTCCTCAATCTCCTTTTTTTAATTTTACGTTCGCTTTTATCCAACTTTCTGTCAAAAACATTTGAAGTTGTCATTCATAAATGTTATATATACGTATATCCCTTTCTTCTGCCTCTGTTTCCAGCTTTTAGAGCTATCTTTATCAAAGCTTTTGTTTTTGAGAAAACTCTACAAAATACAAAGTCTCATCATCACCCGGTCGGTAATTTTGATGTTTCTCGATGCATCTCGGTGAATAGAGTTATCCCAGCTTATTTTTGTATAGTCGGAAAGCTATCATACATAGGAAATGGAGCCATTGACTGAAGACCAATAACAAGGAGTAAATGGCAAATACAAGCCTATAATCCCCAGTTAGTGCGCAATAGTTCTAGCTCCAAGGCTTTAGGGCTTGAAGAGGGAGAGTGCTTTGTGGAAAAAGCATTTGAAATGCAGACACTGTAATCGAGGGGATTTGACGGAGCAATGGAGCAATCACAAAGGTTGTCTCCCGTGGGGCACAAAGAATAATATTAGGGCATATCAACATACTGTGAAGGAATTTATTTCTCCTCTTGATTTTCTTCCCATCTGATTTTATTCTGTCTGTTTTGTTAATCATCCAGCTTTTTATTTCCAGATTTTCAGTCATTTTAACTGTATTAAACTCTGTAGGATTTTATGCTTATTCACAGGTTTTTTTTTTTACTGTAATTCCTTATAATAAAGAAAATAACTGTAATTTTACACTTCTAGAAACTAACCATACATTTGCTCCTTTTCAACGCCCAAGTAATGACTCATAATGCCTAGTGTGTGTGTTTTTTTACTCTCTGACAAAGTGTGATAAAAGCATTTAGTACTCCATTGGTTTTTATAAATACACATACAAGAGGCAAAGACTCACTTTAAACTTTGGTGTGGTGTCTCGTTGAGGGCGTGTGTCCCACTGTGTGCATCACTTGTTGGAGCAAAAGTAATTATTACACAGGGAGACCAGGCCCTGTTGTTTTTTACAGGAGGATTTTACAGGATGTCTGCACAGAGAGAGTTAGATGCACAAGGTCAGAGAGCTGATCAGAACATCCTGATCAGAGCTGAGCAGTGAAACGAGCTGTTAGACCTGCATCAGAGTATGTTCAGAGACATGCTCTGTATTAGATATGCTGCATCTATTGGTGATGTCATTATTTTCCGTCACATTGATGTCAAATTCCAAATTATTCCCTCATTCCATTTATTTATTTATTTTTGCTGGATTCTGTGTTGATGATTTGCTAAGTGTCATTTCAAAAAGTGTGCATTTCAGAAGGAGATTCATGTTTTACTAAGGTGCTTAAAAATCTGTTTGTAGGTCAATAAATCAGAGCTGCTTAGTGTTAGTTTTGCATGTGAGAATAAATTCCATTTGTAAAATAAAAGCGTCATAAATGAAAGTAAAATTCATGCTTTGTCACGCTTATACAAAGTACAACTATTTTTTTATATTTTGATGGATTTGCATTTAATTCACTGATGATGATTAGGTCTCTCCTATCTGTTGTTTTATTGACATTGACTTAATTTATACCTGGAGGTTCATTATGACAGCTTGCAGCTGCTTCATCACACAGCAAACTGGATTAAGTTTGACTGAGGCTATATTAACTTTTGGTGATGGTGTCCCTTAAACAGATGTTTTGGTCATTTTGAGGTGGCGTTCTATTAGTTATTTATTCAGTTATTTATTGCCACTAGCCTGGTAAACCAGACTGTATGTCAATATATAGTCTGGCCACATCCATTATTCATCCATTAAAATCAACGGTTGTCAAACTGTCTTCCCGTGCTATCGGACAGTGCTAGGACAATTCAAAGCCGTTTAGCAATGTCATGTTCTGCCCCCTTGTGTCCAGTTCCTGCCTGTGTTCCTCCTCCTGTGTCCTACACTAATCCCCTCCAGGTGTGTCTCGTCTCCTTGATTAGCTCCCTCTCTATATATGCTGTTGAGTTCAGTCACTCCCTGTCAGTTCCTTGTGTTGCATCCCCAGCCTCATGTGTCCCCTGAGTCCAGTCAGCAATAAAGCTGTTTTGTGTTTAACCTCACCTGTTCCTGCCTCCGTCCTCCTGCGTTTGGGTCCTGCACTACCCCGGTCATGACAAGCAACAACTGCAACCAGCTTTTACTATATCTGTCAGCAAAGCAACCAATACGTCCTTTTTCAAAATAAAGGATTTATGTGCTTCTATCTGTTTGTGTCTTAAAGAAAAATGTAAATCGTTCAAAGTTGATGATGAAGTCATTTCAAACAAATGTTGTTCCCAAGCTGCCGCCATGTTGTTGAATTTCAAAGTCAAGGCTCTGCTGTCATTGGCTAATCCCGCCCACCAAACTGTTAAAGCGTTGCGATTGGCCCGGTATGAGACTGACTGGACCAATCAGTGAGCTGCTGAGGTTCTAATGGAGCATGGCTAGACCAAAGTCTGCAGAGCAGAACTGACGGTCTAGTTTACTAGGCTACTAGAGCGCTATATGACCAGTATGTAAACCTCTACAATTTTATATGAGACTGTTGGTTTACTTTATGGTGTTGGTATGTACAGTGTCGATATTTGATTGAAACAAACAACATAAACTAAACAGATGTTACCATGCAGATTTGTTGAGGTTTATAAACGGATCATATATTCTAACACTCAGTTTGACTTTTTTAAGTGAGCGTGGTTTTTAACACCTGAAATTAACCACTAAGTTCTCCAGCAGTGTCTCTCCTAATCAGACTAGCCAAGCATTTTACTCCAGTTAAAAAGCTTTTCTTCATGTTTCTAGAGAATCTGTTCTATTTGAGTGAAGTCATGAGGGAGTATGGTCCTTACTCTCTCATCTGCTGATGCATTTTCAAGTGGAAGATCTGAACGAGAGGCTAAAGCTAGCTCGCTTCCTCCCTCACTCGATGAGACTTTGTGATTGTTTGGGCCGTCTTGCGGTTCTGGTCAATCATAAAAAGTCATCTCAAATCATAGACATCGTTATAGTTTTTATGATGTAAGCTAATTTTTAAGTATATAATTTACATGGACACTGTCCCCTCCAGCTCACTGGAACGTTCCCCCCTTCTCCTCTGGGAAGCCAAAATACAGTCGCTCATTCATTGTCAAAACCAAATGTGAGGAAACGCGTAAAATGTTGAGAAAATCTAATATTTGAACAATAATTTTTTATGTAGAAAACTCTAAAACATTCCATCTTTTACAGTTTTCTGCATTGTGACATCATGGAGCTCCACACATGTTATGAGACAAACTCAAAATGAACACTTATAAGACATCAGCTCTTGTTTAGTCATGTCATCTTGTTATGTCAGAGCAGTTTCTTCAACAAAGAAGGATCAGAAAGCAGATTTTTACCTTGAGATGTTTTTTTTAAAGGTCAGCCGTCAAACAACCATAAGATCTCTGCTGCTGCCAGCAGTCAGGGTCTACCGCTTCTCATTTCCTTTAATGTTGATGATGATGGAGACAACATGCAGCTGAGCAGAGACCATGAGGCTTTTTAATTTATTTTGCTCTGCTTGCTTTTCTGACTCATTGCTCTCCTACTGGACCTGCAGCATATCTAATCTTATGGGCAACCCTGATGTCAGCAGTGAGGTTTTAAAACAACCCCCCCCCCCCAATAAAAAGAAAGAAAAGAAAGCTGAGCCATGAAAATAAAATGAATAACAATAGAAAACAGCATCATGCCCGAATGGAAGGATCCTGCTGGCTACTTTGAGATATCTAGTGTGAAAAAGTCAAGCATGTGTCCAATTAAACAACAAAAAAGTGGGTTTGTTTACCTTCAGGCTGGGCATCCAACTGCTGCCTCATCATCCTATAAAGACCTTAAACTTTCAGTAAAACAGTATTATCAAGCTAAATTCTTCTTAAGAAGTGTATCACAGGTTAAAACACGACAGCAGCGTAGATGAGCCTGTGGTAGCACAACATTAGAGAACGGCTACGGTTCATCCTTTGCAGTCCTGAAAGGAAAAACAAGCTGATGGAATAAATTAGATGTAAATTAGCCCTAAAGAGAGCACACGTGTGAATAAGAATTACACTGATGTCTAACTGACCAACCTTGAACTTCTCACATGTTTGCACTAATGAAATGAGGCTGCACACCTATCTATCTACTTACCTGTCCTAATGAGTTAACAGCTTCCTGTCCATTTGTTTTGAATAAAACATACATGCACTTTAAAGTCAGCTTAGTTCTACTTGTTAAAGCATGCTGTCAAACTTCAGCTAGCTGGCATTTAAAGCAGGAGCAGTCACAAATTTGCTTCTCATTGGACGAGGACCTTCTGATGCTCTCCCTGACCTACACAACCTATTAGAAAGTAGCTGGATGGTAGCAAATTAGGAAAATGGCTTCTCCTCTCGTCTCCTGTGCTCCACTGTGCTTCCATGATGAGCCTTCTACATAAACCCATGATCACACTAATGCTGGCCCACGCCAGGATGCAGGTACGTACTAGGAAAAGCTAAAGCTGATTACTCGAAGTTTCTAGAAAAGATGTCAGGCAGAGCTTTCTGCTTCCTCTCTTGTGAAACAAGCATGCAACAATGCCTAACCAGTCCTTCTGTGTTTGTCTCCTTCCTGTCCTCTCAGACTCCAGCTGATCCAGGCAGAAGGCCCTGCTCATTCTGAGTCTGGTTCTGCTGGAGGTCCAGTATCTTCCTCTTAGTTTCTTCTCCCCTGTGCTATGCTAGCTCAGAATAAGGGATTGCATTGAAGTAACACTTCAATCTGCTGGTGCCTTTTAAAACTGGAAAATTTGACTAACTGGAATTTAAAAATCAGTCAATTTTTATTAGAACTGAATTGCATTACCTTCAGTCAGTTGGCCTGAATCTGGATCTGACATTATTTGGATACCTGATTTGCTTAATTGACCATGTCTATGTAATTGTAATGGTTGCAGTGGGAGAGAAATAACATTGTAGTAGAGACAAACTGTGAGTAAAAACAAACTGTTTTCCTGTTGATTCTTATTATTAATGTCACAAGACCCTAATATGCTGATACCACACTGATAAAGCACCACAGCCTAACTATGCAAGTTTTGTATTCGCTGACAACCATTGTCAAGCTACCATGCTCTATTGTGCTATTATTATTCTTTATCCAGTGTGAAGGCTTTCTTAGTAGCAGTATAACCCTACTAAATGTATTCTGCTGAAACTTTGTAATTTCACCCCGTGCAGTCTAGGATATCACAGGGTAGCCTGGTTTTCTCCAACAATGCATGTTAGGTTAACCTCTGATTCTAAATTAACTGGAGTAGCAAGTGTGTGTGTGTGTGTGATTCTCTATGCGATGGCCCTGTGATAGACAGGCAGCTTGTCCAGGGTATAGTCTGCCTCTCGCCAGATGACAGCTGGGTTAGACTTCAGCGAACACTCACAGGCCACAACAAACAGCCAGATTTAAACATATCAACACTCAGAAACAAATGCACACACACACAGAAGATAAGGCTATTAAAATGATAATTGACCAGGGACGTCTACCATTGATATGAGTCTGAATCAATGTCACGAGCACAAGGATACATATGAGCTGGAGGGTGAGAAAAATGCCAGGGGACCTAATTATGAAATCAGAGTATGAGGTATAATATGAGAACGAGGTAACACACTATCAAGAAGATGATTTAAAGTGTAAATACAAAGGAAATGCAACTCAAAGAGAGGGGTTATTTAAAACGATTAAAAAATCCACACCCATCAGTATTTTTAGGTAGGTGAAATATGGAGGTGAGTCATTCTCAAACTTTGGCATCCTACGGACAGACTGAACCCTGATGGCAGGTTAACAGGTGGAGTAGGGCTGAAACGACTCATCAAAATGTTACATAATTCCATTAGTAAGAATCAGAGCTTTGTCAAAACTATGTGAAGGCTCAGGCATCACGTGCTTCACAGTAACAGTTCTATACAGGGTGGACATAGTTTTTTCATTAAGGTACTCAATGGAGTACCTGGTGCTGATGTTTGGTGTACGCACGCCTTTGTTGTGAGTGTTTCTCCAGGGGTAAAGATTAGGATTAGGGTTAGTGTCTGCAGCCATATGATCACTCCTCCACAGCGCCCCACAATGGAAAGTGAAACTTACAACGAGCCGCTCAGCTCATGCTGCAGCTTTACTATCGTGTGATCATGTGCTACAATGACGTAACACATCAGTGCACAAAGGAGCATTGTGGCTGAAGGAATGGTGCACATTTATGATGTTTACCGTGCTTGCCCACCAGCACACCGCTTGTGTACACCCCTGGTTATATACTGAAGTCAAGTTCACGCTGTGGTCATTGTAAAGGACTCATACCTGTCACACTGTGTGATGGAAGAATGATTACATACCACATTATATGACTATTTGCCATGTGATTGCATAGGTATTGTGTATTTAACGCAATTAAGTTCCTTGAAACTGCAGCACTGCTGAGTTTAGTCACACATATGCAACATAAATAACAACAATGGATACAAAACAAGTTCTGGCTTTATTGCTATTACTGTTGGATTCTGACTCTAAATGAAACAAAGAAGATGTCAGTAGATGTCTGCTCTCCATTTTGTTTTAAACCACATGGGCTCATCGCTTTTGCCTCACTCTAGGCGTGTGCATATTGGTTCGTTATAAATCTCAATCATAGATTTTGGCAGTGTTTGACATTGGTCACAGCTTGTCTTTGGTTGTACTGCAAGATCACACTATGCAACCACTGACTCAGGGCCGGTTTTGGGCATAGGCTGATTAGGCAATTGTCTAGGGCGCCCTCTGCTGGAGGGGGCACAAAATTGTCCCTTAAAAAAAACGAAAAAACAATTCATCTCATGTAAAGAGCAAAGTAAGTAATAAATAAATAAATACATAAACGAAATAAATAAATAAAAAAGCACAACTTTTGCTGCATGAACAGTCAACGTGGCGCCCCATGGCTACCTGCTGCTGCCGCTGTGATCAGGTAAGGTGGGGGAGAGGTGTGCTGCGCGCATCCCTCCGTCCGGTTGTTTATTGATAATCAGTGTTGGGAGTAACGACTTCCAAAGGTTATTAATTACTGTAATGCATTGCTTTTTCGGTAACACAGTAATGTAAGGCATTACAGAAAAAAAGCTGTAATATTTTAACGTCAGTGCGCATTACAGTGCATGTTTAATCCGGATTGAGGCGGTGGGTTCTTCAGAGGAGAAACGTCACTCAGTGAAAAATGTGGTCAGTCAGAGCAGAGAGGAGTAAATCTGCAGCCAGTGAAACAAGTCCGGTTCTGTCCGGTCCAAAACTCATGCGTGGTAAAGTTCTGAACTCGGTCCAGAGGGAAAACGCGGCCCGAGTCGTGCGCGCTCACGGTATCCAAGGCCCGTTAAGACATACAGTATGAGTGCATGCAGCGCTCCGTGAACTGAAGCGAGCGAACTGAGAAAAAGTTTCATGATAAAGAGTCACTCTCTCGCGCACTGAGCAGAGGAAACGCGCATCATGCAGTGTCTGCTGCAGGAGGAGGAGCAGACAGAGGTAGGAGTCAGTCAAACTAAATAAGGAGCTTGTGCAGAGAGATGTATGTTTATAGATTTAAATATACTGTATATAGATATGATGGATATAGATAAATGGATGGATAGATGGATGGATGGATGGGTTAATATCCAGATAGTTGGATATCTCCATGTCTCCATCACATCACCTTCCACTGGATGTAGAATGAGCTCATTACATGGTCAAATCCATATTTACAGTTATTTTGGTGAGAGTAACTAAAAGTAATGCAACAGTAGTGTAATGCCTTACATTTAAAAAACAGTAATATTGTAATGTAAGGGATTACTTAAAAATGACAACAAGTAATAAATAATGCATTACAGTTTTGGAGTAACTTGCCCAACACTGCTGATAATGCATGATGAGGAGGAAAAACGGGCCCAAAGTAGAGGTATTTAATTAATATACATGAAATTGTGAACATTTTTCCTGGACCATCATTTAGCAAGTTAGCTAAGACTAAAGGGCTATCATGCTGGTGTGCCCCCTACTTATTATATGAATGAATGTCATCAGTTCAAGTTTATCCAACTTTAGTACATTGCTTACTACTTAGAATTTGCAAAAGTTACGTTGTTTCTGTTCTGGGCTGTAGGGGGCGCCAAAATCATTTTTCGCCTAGGGTACCATTCAGCTCAGGGCCGGCCCTGCACTGACTGATTGATTGATTTAAGCCCACGATCAGAGATTTTTCCCAAAAAATTCCTGAAACAAAAAACGGTTTGTTACAGCTAAAAATCACAGTGTAAACTCGGATAGAATTGCTCAATGTCAACAACTTTTTACAAGTGAAACAGTCTTTACAATGAGACCAACAATGTTGCTGGAAAAAAGGTTAACTAAAATGTATTCTAAACTTTTGACTCAAGACCATCTTGTTCTATTTCCTACGGCACTCCTGCATAGCTTGGACTTCTGTTTTGAGTCATGATCTTTTGGAGGAAACTTCACACAAACCAGTGCATGACACTGCAGTATGCTGTGGTCGCCATTTTGGTTTAGGATGCCTCTCACTATGTATACAACAGCCCCAGACATCCTTCTGTTTCACAGTCACAAACTATCCTTTCACCTACCCTTCAACAATCCTATTTAAGAAAATGGACTGATACACCAACATTAGAAATCTTCGGTTCATCAGTCTACAGCAGACCTAGGTAAGGCTCCTGTTCTTATTCTGACATCTAAGTAACGTCTTTCTTGCTGAAAATTGACCTGTGAAACCTGCAGCTTGAAGTCTTTTCTTTACAGATGAAACTGAGACTTCTTTCTGACCATTATTAAGGTGTACTTGAAGCTGTGGCTTGGTGAGCTGCCTATCACACAAGCTGCGGTGTGCTCTTCCTGTCAGAGTTTACCCATTTCTAAGGGCCTTTGATGGTGAAGGAGACTGGACTCACTGACACTTAGAATCTCTAAATATTTTTGTAGAAAAGACCTAGATTTTTCTGTGCTCTGATAGTCTGTCTCTTTTGTATTGTTAATTGCCTTTTCTTTGCCATTTTATAGGAACACATTACTTCCTGCAGTACAATACTGTTCAAACAGTACTCACAAGGGTATGTACCACAGTGTGTATGAAGTGAGAAGTGAATGCAGACAGAGGGGGTTGTAGTAGATGATCAAGACAAATTGGGACACCTGTGAGTGTCTGTGGAACAGTTTTTAACCCATTTTTCATTCCTTGAAAAAAAAAAGTTTTCATATCATTCTGAAATGTACACTCTTTCAATTTTTGGTAACCTTACCTTTTTTCCACCTCTGGCAGTTCACATACCTTTCTACAACTTCAAACTCTTTATTTGACTTCAACTGCTTAAGTTTCAGTGAAAACATGGAAAAATTGGGGGGTTCTATAATTCTTTGCCTGCAGTGTACATTTACAAAATACTGTTAAAAACTGATCTCCAAAGATACCTGTTAGGTACAAAAAAAATCCCCAAAACATCAGATTATATTCAGCTCCATAAAAAAGTTGAACCATATAACATATTTTCTAATGGGGGGAGGCGATCTAAACACTATATTTCTTGTAGTTGCTAAAAGTTGTTGCTCTTCTTTATTGCTCTTTGCCTATAGCTTTAGATGACATCATTCAACAGTCAACAGTGTGTCTGCAGCACTCACCCAACTTTACTAAAACCATCTTCTACACGTCTATTTTTCTTCAACCTACTGCATATTTTCCAACATCTCAGAGACTTTATGCAGAATTATTATTCAAAACAAACCAGCTACGCTGCTACGGTGAATCTGCACCCCAATAAATGCACTCACACAAGCTACTACCCCAAACAAATAGACTGCAGCGCTATTACCGCGAGCCCAAATATCACCAACTCACACAGCTGATGAAATATTCTCTGTTTACCCTCCTCCAAATGTCCTGCTAAATCCAACGTGTGTGTTTTTGTGTGTCTGTAATGCGTGAAGTAACACAACATAACGAAGGCCGCTACCTAGGGCACTGCAGCATTTAGATGAAGGCAAACACAAACAAACGTCCGCTCAGTGGGGAAACCATAACATGATTAATATGATCACTATTGGCTGTTTTCCCTGTAAATAAAAACAAAAGGAACACCTCAGTGAAAGCCAAATCCAGTTGTTCTCATTTCAATACAGAATAATAATTCAAGGATGCAGTTTGAACCTTTTACAGAGAATATCAGGCTCGATTCAGATCAGAAACCTTCTGGTGAAGTCCTCCCTGTTCCGCCAGGTGTGAAAAATATCTGCCAATATACATAAAAAATAAAACACAGCAGTGGTGTTAAAATATGCAAAATGAAGTTTCCTTATCTTACAGTGGAAAATAAAGCTATGGCAGCTGTTCTATAAAGATTACCACTATTCACTGTGGTACAAGTTTTCTGTGATTAATTGATCTTGTCTGGCACAGTGGAACTAATGATATTCTAAAATTCAAGCCGGCCAAGCCGGCCGGCCTTGCAGACAGGCTGAAGCAGGCAATCAGCGTGATTGAAGGGACATGAATTCAGCAGGGTGGTGGCTTAAATGCAAATTTTGAAATTTGGTCTTATGCTGGGGAATGTGATTGGAAGCTAATTTCTTTAAGCTCTTATATCAATAAAGAGATCTTTCCATATTTTCAACTAAATTAAATTCTGGATTTAGAATCTTTAATGCATGTTTACATCATATGTTTGACTATTTATTGATGTCTGAACTTGCATCAATGACCTCTTGATGAACAACAATTTGCCTAAAAGATAATGATGCTGTTGGCAGGAAAACAGAAAGTCTGATCTGAGGCAAAATCCAGTCTCCTTAAGGCTGACTGGAGATAAAGCAGTCCTGAAGGAGCAACCTGTCCTAAATGATATCGCAAAAAGGAGTTGCTGAGAGGAACTGTCAGTTGGCAAAAAAGAAGTGTTTTGATATCGATCAGGATGGTGATGGTATACAGCCACGCTGACAGCTTTGCCGTGGTGCAGATGGAGCTGGTCTTGTGTTTCTGGGTCCTATTTTCAACAGATTTATGTGGCGAATACAAGAACATGACAAAGGTCCCAAAGTAGAAAAAAAAGGCCGTTTCTAAAGCCGTTCATCTTATCTTGACACAAATACTTTTAAAGATTTAATTCATGATCAGCTTTGATTCAAAAAACCATGAATGTTCTACTATCATTAATCAGGTTGATTGTTGAATTTTTATGTTGGACACGAAACAATGCATACAAATAAATAAGAACAATGATTTTATGTTGTTCTTACTTTCAAATACATGTTCTTAGTTCAAACTAAGAAGTGCTGAGCTCCAAGTTTTGACACTGTAATGAGATTTTTTTTTTTTTTTGCGAGTTGCCCTGACATACATAACACTTCCCACTCCTTCCTTCTGGGTGGTCATTAGACTGAGAGAAGACGTCAAAAGGCCAAAGATAAACAGAGGTGGTTGTTGCAGGTTCCAACTGTCCAGTACGCAGCTTTGAATAAACGCCAAATAACGGCTAATTCACACCGCCTGCAGAACAGACGCGGTCCGGTTTCTGTACGATAACATTGAGTTATAACACCGGGCTTCTTTTGGAATCAAGTCTGTATTTTCTGGACGCTGCATCTGGCTTTTTGTGAAGTTAAACAAAATTACCCATTGTAGAACAAGCCAAGTGAATAAATTACCCTTAACAAAAGTACGAGAAGACGAGTGTGGCTTACCAACTCCTGTTTGTAGTTGTTATCGCGCGATTTGGTGCCCTTCCTGGAGCTGATTTCCAGAGACGTTCTGCACACAACCCACAGGCTGTGAACTGCAGTCCATACGGCTTCCGTTCCAGACCCGTGTGAACCAGTTAACTCTATTTCAATTAGGAAAGCTTCTTGGATGAGATGCAAAAAATCTTCCAAAGCAAGAAATACATGTTTTTTCTTTAGAAAAACTCCTTCAACCACCATGAATGACTGGGAATCATTATGTATTACAATGCTTATTTTGCAATCAACAATTATCAACTCGTACTAATTCCAACCAGCAGACTAGTTTAATAAATATTTACTACAAAGGACACTACAAGCTAAATATGTTCAGAAATGTCTCAAAGGAAAAAGGTAACAACAATGCTGACTGCAATAATCAAAATCACAGACTTTACCTCATGGTGCAAAGATAAGTGGAGTCATGTTCATGAACATAAATTTCCTTCTATTTATCCTTTCTGATTTCTTTTTCAATCTACCTGTTTTTATTGCACCTGCAGTTTGCATTATGATCTTCCCACTGAGTGGCTCTGAAATGATTACCTGAAATGCGTCTAATGCAGAGGCATATTACCAATTACCCAAATTATTGCGGCTTTGTGAGTATGCTGAATGGAATTCCTCAACCAAGGCGGAAAATGTGACGGAAAACATAAAATTGGACTTTAATGAGTTTAATTCCACTGTGTTTTTATGTTTATGAGTCGTATCCCACTCTGAATGCATTCATGGTGTACTTTTATGAAAACGTTTATCAAGAATGCTATAGTTCTTTAAATTGTATTTTGAACTGAGACACAAAGAAACTTCTATAAGAGAGTACTTTATGAGGACAACCACAGGATGGCTTGATAAACAGCTAAACCCCTGGAATGGGAATCTATCAGGTTTATTTTGATCTGAAAGGCTGATGAGTGTTAGTGACTGACTGGAGGACTGTTTCGGATGCATTCACATTCTGTCTCAAGCACACACTCTTGACTTCCTCACACTTTTAGAAAATCAGTCGGCACACCCAGAGCTTGGACAGCAGACATATGAGCAGCGGACGCAGGGACGTGCATTTAGCAGCTGATGTCCTGTGGAGTGAACGGCCGTGCCATGATAAAGTGTTGAAAACCTGCACATTCAATTACAGGTCATAGGGCAGCCCGTACATCAGCTCACAGCATCCATCACCGATGCTATTGATTGCCCCGTGATAAGTGTGCACGTTGCATGCGCACGTATAGGCCTGCGCTGCGTGTGTATGGGGGCATTTATTCGTGCGAGCGAATGCTGCTGGAGGTAATGATATTGAGCTGCTTTGGTGGGAAACATTTCACTTCAGATGCGTCCTCTGACCAAACTTTTAAAGAAAACCAAAAGTCCCAAGGCTGCCGCTCTATAGCGAGTCCCAAGCTGCCTGTGTCTTTAATTCCTGTTGTCCAATTCAGCTGAGTAGACGGTTGTCGTCTGGATTTTATGAGTCACTTCTTTTTTTTAATTTGTAATTTGTCTGTCTGTGTTTACATCATTTAGTTTTATAGCAGTTTGAATTGAACCGTTTCTTCTACCTGCAGCAACTCAGCTATGATGACAAGAAGAGTTACAGCTTTAAGGGTTAGAAGTATGTGTGTTGGCTGTTGTAGACGCTTTAACATGCTCTCTCCACTCAGAGAGGCAAAGAACATTCCTGACAGACATGAAAAGTTAACTAATTCAAAGAAACAGGGCGGTGAGGTTTCTCTGCAACTAAAATAACTAATATATTTAAAATTTTAGAGTGAAAAAAGAATATAATGTCATTTTAAACATATTTCAGTGGAAATAGTCAGCAGTAGTCAATAATCAGTTTTCTTGGCCCAGGGGTTTCTGTGCAAGGTGGTGGTGTACCCCATGGGCAGCTCATTGGCCCATCAGAGTTTTAACACATTTAATTATTTTTTTGTGGTTTTCTGTTTGGTTCTACTGCATGCCTGTTAGGTGGCTGGATTACAGCAAGTTTGGAAAACCTTCAGTTCAAAGGCAACCGTGGTGCTACTACACCCTCAGTACTAATCCAAAAGGCTTTTCCCTGCTGTTTAATTTGTTATCCAGCACCACATTCTATAAATCAACTGCAACTTCCCATGACAACCCTACTACATACACCCATGATTGCACCACACCCTCGGATCTGATTTGGCGTGACTCTCTGAACAGAATGCAGGTGAGTCCTGCTTCGGTAGTGGCGGCTCCAGAATTTTTATCAGCAGATGCTATAGGGGAGCTTAAGCGGTCATGTGACCCTACTGCTCTCTAAAGCAGAGTTCTCCAACCTTCAAGGCCCACTGTTCTGCAGGTTTTTGATGTTTCTCTTCTCCAACACACCTGATCCAAATGAACAGGTCAGCATGTCATCAAGTTCTGCAGAAGCCTGTTAATGACTTGTTCATCAGGTGTGTTGGAACAGAAAAAGGCTGCAGAATAATGAGCCTTGAGGAGCAACGTTGGAGACCTCTGCTCACCTTCAAACCCAAACATATTTTAGAAAAGTTTAATGTGTATGAATAATTTTGCATGTTAAGTTTATGTTTACAATTAACACAACCATGTCTTTCTCTATTTATTCTGTATATTTCCCTCACTCTCTGTGATATCAAGTTTTTTTTTACCCTAATATTAACGTGTCAATTTGTTAAATTATCAATAATGTTAAAAAAAACTTCAACACACACAGACACACTCCGCGCACACACAGAACCGTTACATCATGAATAGTTGGACAATCTCTGGTTTGTCCATGGAACCAATCTCGAACAGAAACCCAGCTCCTGCATGTGGAGGAACAAGGACTGTTTCTAGAGTCAGGACGCAGTGAAAAGTGCACGGCACGTCCAAACCCATTCATGTGTGTGTTGCTCGGCGACAGTGCTGCGTTTTGTGTTGCACCGGGCAGAGCGTTGCTTAGAGCACCGCTGATCTCAGAGTCCTGCGTTCTGCTCTCTAGGTAAAATTATTTATTCTTGTGCGCAGCGACGATATCTCTGAACATTCAATCACAGAACGTAAAGTCAAACTCTCTGCTGCTGCTGCTCCCTTCTTTCTCCTTCTCAGCAGCAGCAGTGAGGCCAAGGCTTCCTGATGAAGCTGCTCAGAAACATCCTGCATGAAGATCAGTGACCAACCAGCTGCGTCTCCGTGCGTCCTGCTCTGCGCTCCTCTTTGTTTTGGGCTGAACGCTGCGTCCTATGAAACCAACAAACTCGGTCTGCAGCACCAGGCTGACAGTCTTACTTTCTATTTAATAACTGACTGATTGTTTTTGTTTTGTAGGTTAAATATTACAAAAATCACTAGTATAGATTTTTTTAAATAAAATTCTAAATGTTTGTTGGGGTGCTATGGAGTGCAATGACTATTCCAGGGGAGCTATAGCGCCCCCTAGCTCCCCGTGACACTATCACTGTGCTTCTGTTTGAAGGGATTCTAGCCTATGAGTTCAGAAGGGTCACATTGGTGCACATGAGCCTTATGTCATGGATACACTACCAACCAGGACCCCAACATTCTGCCACCATCATAATAAACCACCTCAACCTTTCAACTTGCTAAGTTTTGTAGACTCAAAACCACTGTAGAGCGCTGATGCTCTATCACATGCCTGTTCTGACAAACTCTCCACCATCTAAGCTTTTTTGTCATTGAAAGGTCAACAAATATTATATAATCATTTACTCCTACTTCTTGACTGGGTTTTTCCATGTTGCTCTCAGAGCGTTCTCTTATCTTGGTGTTGTTTTGAATAGTTTTATTTCAGGTTTAAATTCTGTGTTTCAGCACTGTGGGAACCTTCCACCTGTCACCAGTATCGGAGGCAAATGAGTTGTGCATCTGCTGGACATGCACTGTGCATGTGTGAGCACATTGAGTGGGAAGACAGATTTTGAAAATGTATGTTAGTGTTGCACATGCAGACTTGCGTGGCGAGGTTAGAGTATTTTCTTTACAAAGCTTTTTTTCCCCTCCACATTTAACTGTGTAACTGGTTGATCATGTATATTGACTTGTATTGCATAAAGTGTACATTTGATTTGATAAATATTAGCAAAGATGCATTGTAGTTTTTAATTCATGTAGTTGACAACTGGCAAAACATGGCGCCTGCCAAAAACATGAAAGGGTTTTTGAAGACGGGGTGCAGGTATGAGGAGGAGTGCATCAAGTAACATTCTGCACATGGGGTAAATATTTTAAATGACCAGATTAAAACCTTTAGGTCTTAACAGCACATTAAGACATAGTAAATCATACCTTCTGTTAAAAAAAAAAAAAAAAATGCTTAAGGGTGCTGTGCTGTGATAGCTGCAGCTCTGGTTCTATTTTCAACAAGATATCTCTCTCCAGAATCGTCTGACAGAAGTGGGAATCAGCCAAAAGCCAAGTGCGATGATAACGACTTCATGCCCACTAATCTCCTCTGACTGATCCGTCAGCTGTTGGAAAGGCCAGTAATCACTGAAAATAACATCAACAGCAAGCTATTAATCACATGGCCGTGCAGATGATCATATATGATAGATTTTTACACACTGGAGACTGGAGTTCATTTACTGGTTATTGATTGCCTATTGTTATGAAGGTTAGGGATCCAAATTTCCAGGCAGTTATTAAGAAGCTGCCAAAATGCTTTACGTCTCGTCTTTTTCTTTGTGGAACATAAATTCAGCTCAGTTAACCTCTGAGTGTTCAGTTAGGACAATAGCATTTGCTTATACTGGTTTTTTAAAAACTGTAATTTGTGTGCATGTCAATAATCCAGTCTAAACATATAATTTAAGTGGCTCTTGTAGGCAAATCATTTATCACAACTGAACTTATGATCAGTCAACGACTTTTGATCAAACCAGCTTTTTTATAAACATCAATGGTTGATCTGTTGGCCATTTTTAATCATTTATACTGGATTCACAAATAACTCTCAGGGGGGAAATAACCTGTGTGTAATATGATCAAACACCTAAGGAATAAATAGATCTGACCTTCCCTTTTGAAAACAGCACTTGTTTGTAACCATAACTACTACTTAAGAGCAGTTTGTCTACAGTGACTGAGACAGGATGGCTGACCACGCATCAGTTCATCAAGATGTACAAAAATCCCAAAGTTTTCTCAAAGCCACAGCTTGAGCTCAAATAAAAGCGAGCTATTTTTTTCATGTTATGACACAGCGTTATTTCCCTCCGTTATGAACCTGCTCACCGCTCTGTGCCTAGACTGCAGGGTTTTCTTCACATTTTGAGGTGGAACTCTTTTCAGCTGAGACTTGTTAACACCCATGCAGAGTCTGCATTTCACTGTGGTGGTGTTTTTTTTTTTTATCATTTTGACTCACAAATTGTAAATTATGCAAATACCTCCACAATGTGAGTATCATCCCTGCTATCTTGCCAAATCAGATACTCACAGCTCCTCTCACCATACTGGAAGCTTCAATAGGAAGAAGCTATTGAGAGATGAGTGAGTTAGAAACCACTCAGATATGTCAGAAGTTATTTTCACAGGGAAATTAGGTATTATTTTAGAATAAAGCTGGTTAAAATCATGTGTACTGTTGCTATTTTTCATTACAAACTCAAGGTGTTACTTTGCCAATAAATAAGGTGAGCAGGAGGACCATGGAGCCCACAGAAGGACACGGAGACAGAAAATTAAATCTCACCTTCACCAGATTTAACAATAATATTATTAATAATAATGGATTAGATTGTTATAGCACTTCTTTCAAGGATACTCAAAGTGCTTAACACATTTCATTATTCATGCACACACACTCTGTGGTGGTGGTAACTACATCAGTAGCTACTCTGAGAGGTGAAGAGGCCATTTTGGACCATCAGCCCCTCTGACAACCACCAACATTCACACATAGGCAAGGTGCCCAAAGACATAATGACAAATTGCCCCAGCAGGAGCTGGGATTGAACCAGTGAGCCTTCATTTGCTGGACAAACTGCTCTGTTGCCTGCACCACTGTCTCCCTGAAGACTCTGAGCTACTTTTAAAGGTTTGATGGTCAACAGCTTACAGGGTTAATGAAGTCCTGACAGGTAGGGACTGACTAAGAGTGGGTTCTATTTGATTGATGTGTGTGTGCGTGCGTGTTGATTTCTGTTCTATTTGCAGATTAAAACATTTAAATCAAAAGTTGCATTGTTTTTGGGTGAACAAATAATTAAATAAATATTACAATATATTTTTCATATTATGAAAACGTATTTTTGACATTGCTAAAAGATTACATTTATGCCATAAAAATACAATCATTTAAAAAAATGTTTTTAATGTTCTATTATGTAAATCTGGTTTCGAAATAAAACCAAACAGCAGGTAAAGAGGAAAAAAGACAATGTCCTAACATAGACGTTTTTAAGAAGACAATAATTGTCTTTCAGGCCTAAAACTTGAATTCAGGCATCCAGAAAGTAAATCTCATCTTAGCTCTACCAGCTCTAAATGCTAGCTTAATGTTAAAGGCACACTATGCAGTTTTGGCTTGTCTTTAGCACCCCCTAGTGTCCGTTTTGAATCACTGCCATAAAAATGTTAGCATTGTCTTTGCTCAGAAACACCTAAATCTAACTGTTGAAATGTCTCCTCAGCCTTCACTGCTTTCTACTGGAGCGGTTCATCACTCATTCAAAGAAATCAGCTGTGTTCAAGCAGGGAGAGATTTTAAAAAGCAGGAATCATGAGCTAAAAACACTCCACCACTATCATAACAGCTAGCCACATTGGGTTAGTCTAACCCTCGTAAGATACGTGACTTTGTGAGACTTCAGGGCACCGGACTGGGGACTCAGAAGTTGCAAACGCGGTATTCTGGACACAAGCAGCAGATGGGACTTGGTGACTTTTCAATAACCCTGTAAAGAGTCATATTAGCACAGACTGGCTCAAAAAAATTTAAAAATATGAAAAAGTTACATAGTGTGCCTTTAAGTGTGCCTTTGTCCATCATTGCTGCAGCAACATTAGGTTCTCTTGCTTTTGAGGAAACTTTTAAAAAAATTATTAAAACCAGAAGTGGAGGATGAAAGAAAAATAAAAACATGCATAAATTCAGATGTTTAGTTTTGTTCATCAAACTCTAAACAAGTCACATACGAATGAGCATGTTTGCATATATACAGTATTTTCATATTTTTTGAGCATTAATAAATTTCTTACTCAGCTTCATGGCATGTGAATCCGCCACTTCCAGCAACATGCAGGCCTGGACGTTTCCTGCTTCAACAGGCCCCGTCCTGTCTGGATCACTATCCCTAAATCATTAAAAAGCACTTGCACTCAGCATGTTAGCATAAATACATATATTCATGGCCCACCAGATGAGAGATTCTCCACGGATTTCATCTCTAATAAATACACAAACACAGAGTCAAATGTGCTTACAAGCCTTAAAAAGACTTTCTTCTTGGAGGATTTTCCTGTTAGAGAGAAACTTACCCTAAAACAAGCTATTTCCCCTCAGCGTGAAGCCTGACTTTCATCTCAAGTTTTTATTTTATTTTATTTTATTTTGCTAACAATCACTACTGAAAAACAGTGATTGAAGAAATGCATAGATGTATCCTTTAGGAGCACAAGGACAAACAATGTGCAAATTAAATAGTTGTATGCACTTTTGGTGAAAATTGGGAGAAGATAAAAAGGTATGTTGTGACCTGCAGGTTGTTCTGATGTGGATATGAGTTTCAGATGCAAAAGAAGAGAAAATGGGCGTTTGACTAATTTATTTGTGATCTTGTGCACGTGTATGGTTTTTTCCACAGCGCCGCGGCCTCAGCTTAGTAGCAGCGGAGCATGTATTGTAATCAATAGCACTTCAAGCAGAGAGCAAATCAATGGAGGCTGCACTGTAATGGAATGCACGGTCAAGGGAGAAGCAGAGGCGACGGCTGAGTGGAGAGATAGAAAACAAACACAAAACGATGTGAATGCAGGCCAAGAGAGTTGAAAGAGAGGTGGGGAAATGTGAAAGGAAATATTATAGGATTAAAAATGCATTAAATGAATCAAGGAGGAAACTTGGAACACAGAATGAAGCAATATGAGTCTACGGTGGAGAGCAAACGGAAGGGTGTAAAATTAGGGGGGTGGGAATAAAATAATAAAAATAGAACACCATTTATCAGGGTAGGCAAACTTTTACATTAGTGTGCTGCCTCTGTGCTTATTTAAACCCCCTGTGAGGCTTAAGAAAAGCAATACATGGAAATTGGCTCCAATAGGGGGAAAATTAACAATTATGAAAGAAAAAGACAAAGAAAACAGCATGAGATATCAGAGTGATGGTATGAGTTTATTTGGAATACAGAACCAAAAATATCCTAAATTAAAGAAAGATAAATGTTACACATAGGTTTTCATGTACTGGATGGTGTATATTTACCTTGTTAACTTGTATTATTGCTTACCTGGCTGGATAATAACACTGATAACAGTATGATGCAGACTCTCTACAATATTAGACTTTAGCTAACTTCAGTAAAGACCAGTGTTGGGTAAGTTACTTTAAATTAGTAACTTAGTTACATTACTAGTTACCTCTTTCAAAAGTAACTCAGTTACTTTAAGTTACTCGTTACTTTCAAAGTAACTAGTTACTAGGGAAAGTAACTATGTTATAATTAAAACAATTATATATTATAAATGACCCACCGACATTGACTGTGATTTATTGATGCTGAGGGCTTCATGTAAATTACTGATGGATCTTTCAGAGGCGATCAATTCATCAGTTACACTTTTTTATTCTGTCTTTCTGACAGCCCGGTATCAAATAGACCAGAACTTCAACAGTTATCACTCTTAACTCATTTCAAGTTGCATCAAACTAAAATTTTTGTAACAAAAACGTTCAATCAAAACAACAGGATGGTCCTTAAACCAGCTTATATATTTAATGTTGATCCATCCTACCTTTATTCAGTAGAGCTGCTGTTTTGTCATGACTGATGAGTTCAGTCTCCTCAGAAGGAGATCTTAGTTTCCACTCAGCTTTGACCACAGGCTGCTATCAGAACAGAGCTGACACGGTTTATCAGAACCAGCAGCACAGCTACGTCCAAAAAACCGACAAGCAACAACGAACTCCGACTCTT
>SSNR01000099.1:1880557-1892040 GCA_006937965.1 Callopanchax toddi | reverse complement strand
ACACACACACACACACACACACACACACACACACACACACACACACACACACACACACGCACACGCACACAGACCTGATTCCTATATCTGTTGCACACATTCACCCACAAACATTAAGAGTACATTAGCAAGTATTTTCCCTCTACATCAGCGTAACACACACACACACTTGTATCTACTCACTGTTGGTGTGATAAACTTGCTTATGACAGCTAATAACTCCCCTATTCCCTCTGGTCTTAATTAGAGCCCGTTATTACACAGTGTTTGATGCTCTCCCTTTTCTCTTTTCTCATGCTTGTGTGTTTTTTCTTCTCTATCACTTGTTTTTCTCTCTCTACCTCCTCCTCACACTGTTGCACAGCTTGATTCCTGCCAGTTGTTCAGAGCAAAATGTGAAGAGGAGGAAGTCAGGATGTCTTCACAAACTCATCTGTGCCTCTCTGTTGGAGGGGGGGGGGTATCTGCCACCAGTTTATTTTCTACACAGGCGCAGAAACACAAACATAATTACAAATCCCCACGTCTGTGAATTTTATTTTTAGTTGACTGATTTTATGAACGTTTGCATGAAATTACTGCTCATGTCTCGCCCAAGAGTTTTCTTATTTGTTTAAAGGAATAGTTTGGCCATTTTAAAGTGAGTTTTGTGTAAAATGTATAAATGATTATCATTCTACCTGATCATGTAAACATTATTTTGGAAGCCTTTAAAAATCTTTTCAATTTCTACAAGCATGAATCTCATCACCAGCAGCAAAACGTTGCACTTCTGGTGCAACCTGGCGTCACATCCAGCAGGAACGTCTCAGAATTTATGACAATATATCCATGAAGTGAAGTGTAAAGATTTAAAGAATATTTTAAATTACTGAGCCAAAAAAAACAACACAAAATAACCCCAGGATATTCTAGGAATGTCACAGCTAGACTAGACAAGTTCAACATAGGATATCAAAATATCAGAGTAGATTTTAAACCAGCTGTTGTCCAAGGCCACATCCTGCCTGAAGTCCTCCATCATTGTTCTGCTGCCGGTAAAATCCAGCATAAACTGTCTGACTGACTTCTGCCAAGTGACACTCACATCTGTCATCATGGTGTGAAGTCACATCATCTCCTAAGTGCCAGCAGACCTGGACCCTTTTCAGTTTGCCTACTAAGCAAAGAGTCCCTCAGAGGACGATGTGGCCTCAATCCTTCAGGCCGCCCTGACACACCTGGAGCAGGAGAAGCTACGACAGACTGCTCTTTGTGGACTTCAGCTCAGCATTTAACACCATCCTTCCACGATGACTGGTGGCCAAACTGGCAGTTCTTGGACTTCCATCACTCACCTGCAATTGGATACTGGACTTCCTGTCAGGTTGCTCACAGAGAGTCAGGCTGGGTTCCCATTCCTCCTCTGCCCTCAGACTCAACACTGGGATCACCAAAGGGTTGTGTTCTCAGCCCAGTACTCTGTACCACTTGACTGTGTCCCCACTCCCCACCCACCAAACATAAAGTTTGTAAATGACACAACGTTGGTCAGACATCTTGAGCAAGGAAGGTAAGATGGAGTCAATAACCTGCTCCTCAACGCTACAAAGACAAAGGAACTTGTTATTGACTTTAGAAAAAAATAACTGACATCCAGCAAGTCATCATCGACAAGGCTTGTGTGGAAGATGGTACCAATGTTCAGGTTTGTGGGGATGACCTGAGATGGATTGTGAACACCAAGGAGTCCCTGAAGAAGGTGCAGCAGAAAATGCATTCTCTGAGAATCCTCTGGAAGAACCTTCTTCCACAAAACCTGCTGTTGCCAAATAGAGTGAAATCTCCCAGTGGATCCTCTGACACTGTACTTAATATTTTTTCAAATGAATATATAACTCTCGACTTCTCTGTTTTGGATAGAACCAGAACACATGTCTCAGATTAGCTGGTGTTAAAGCTGCACTGTGTAATTTTCAAACAAGCTAGGTATCGCTAGCTATTTTACACGAACGCGTCTCAGAGCTCTCACCCCTCCCGTCGAGTAAAATCCTTATGCTGCGCCTCCCCCCAGACATGGGACCACGCATTGCCACAGAAACAACAGAAAGCAAAACACCAGCCATTGAAATGCTATGCTAATGTTCCCCCAGGTTTTTCCTTTTTCTACATCCAAATGTTTTTAGTTTTCTGCTAGCTGAAAATGTGTTTTCCTTTTGGGGACTCTGGTATTTATTCCTAAAATTGAAGCGTTAACAGCCGGCTGTTTCTGTTCTTCTCTCACTTCAGCCAGATTGTCCAATAGTTTCTTTCAGTCAGAAACGTATGATTGGCTGAGGTTTTTAGAGAAATGCGGGACAAACACTTTATTGATTTATTTTGGGGTTTTTTTTATTGCCACAATATATTTATAGCTATACTATGTTAGATCGTTGTTAAGAGGCATGAAAAAAACGTTTTAAGCTACAATGTTTACCAAATTACTTATATCACCCTTCACATCAGGTCAACATTGGTTCTGATCTTAGAAAGTCTGTCTTTGAATCAATTGAAGTGAAGGACAAGTACATCATGATATGTCTGAGGAAAATGGATTGAATCCCTTTTATTATGCTTTGCCAGGTTTGATCTAAAAGTCTTTCTCTAACATCTCCCCTCCATTTACTTGTATTATTGTGAGAGGTGAGGATATTTGTACCATTGGAGATGAGTAATTTATAGATTCTACTCAGTCTTTTTGTTTTTTTACTTTCTACAAGCAAATCCAGAAGTGACTCAGCAGGGAGACACTCTGACAAGAAGCTGAAGCTATTTGAAAGCAGAATGCTACCCTCTGAAAACAGCTCTAAACCAGCTTTACAAACCACTTCACCACATCGGTGATTAGGAATGTTAAGACAGTACTATTGACTTGATCCCTGGATGCACATGTAGTGCTACAATCTGCTGCTACTGGTGACTTTTATGCTTGTAAAGCTGAAATGTCAAGTTTTATAACACAATCTTTGTATAAACGGCTATGAAATTAAGGAGACTGACTCATAGCTTGTCTATCCTGTCAGACATAAACTGTTTTTCCAAATAAAGTATTTTAATGAGCTCTTAATTACCAGGTAAGCTATTAATTATTCATAACCATTTATTTTTCTTCATTATGTGATGCAGTACCAGTATACCAGCATGCTGTAAATTAGGGTGACCATATTTTGATTTTTGAAAAAGAGGACACTCGGCTCAGTCGTGAAACATTTTGATGCCGTTTGATGAAAGAAGACTTAAACCTATTTAAAGTATGTAGTCTCTGTTTGGTTTTGAAGAAGAGTTAACAACCTTCAGATAGGCTTTCAAAAATCAACAAGTACAAAAACTATCAACACCACAGGAGTTGGATTTGAACCTACGACCTTCAAACTAACAGACTAGAGTCTTAGCCACTACACCAATCAGAAAAGTCAACATACAAATCATTTGAAGTGGTGTTAAAGTTATATTGCTCTGCCTGTGTCACACACAGCATGGACTGCTTTATTCACACCAGTGATCTCTGAACCAGTATCAGTTATTCTTCAAATCTGGTGGTTCAATGTCAAGATGAAAAACTCCTTGATAGGATGAAAAGCTCCATCACTCAGTTAAATCTTAAGTAGACTATTGTATGATAGTTTGACTTGAATGCTTTAAAGTTTGAGTATATTTCTTATTTAAATATATTTCCTGTTCGGTTGGTGGGTTTATAACATGTTTGCCATCACCTGGCTGTAAAGCATGTTTCCCTCTGAAGGCAATGAAGTTAGATTGAAGTTTAAATGAGGTTGAGACAAAAAGAAATCAACTGGAAGGAAAACCAAGAAAAAAAAGCACAATGACAGAAGGAGAACTAGCAAAAACACAGGGTTACTTTGATTTGAGGAGCAAATGGCCTCATGTTTTATTAAGACCTTTTCTTTGGTCCCAACTTGTCATGACCTGAAAGAGGAACATGAAGTGAGACTCAGAACATCAAATATTTATAATAACACACACACACACACACACACACACACACACACACACACACACACACACACACACACACACACACTTTTGCAGCCGAATGTTAAATGGTTGTTTTGGCAGTTTAATCTACTTTCAAGACAACATTCACCGTATCACAGCTAAATACTGGCACGTTGTTGTTTCTTTCACATACACAGATTTGGGCTGTATGACTAGCTTTTGCTATAAACGTTAGAAGTGACCTGCCACTCTGACCAGACACCACAGCTGAGCTGATATTAACATCAGCAGGTCTAAAAGTATTTCACTGCTCATGCCTTTGTCACCAGGACTACAGAAACATAGAATCAAACCCAGAACCAAAAGCTGCTTTATTATTTACATCCTATTTAGTCTCAGGCTGAATTAAAAAAATGTCGTGTACACATAAAATGTGCCCTGCTCCATAAATTAGACCAGTATAGATTTTGTTTTGATCAAAATAAAATCTAAATTATTTGGATGTATTCTTTCTTTGTACAGTATATGTGTCACACTGACTCCTAAATAAATCTTGATTTAGTTTAGACAACTAATAACATTTCTGAGTTCATAATAACTGTGTTAGTTACAGAGGAATGTTAAGTTTGAGGGTTTTTTCATAGTTGCATGATAAAGTGAGTGGGTTGTCATTGTGTTTCGTGGTAGAAGTTGACAAACTGTGATCCAAACTGTAGAATCCAGTCCACTGTGCAGATGACAAGCATGGCTCAGTTTGACTGAGGGCTTGTGGGCTGCAGCAGAAGTCGACTTTGATTCACAGACAGCTGTTTTTGCAATATTTATTTGCCTATGCAGGTGGTGAAGAAGAGGTGTGAAGGTATTTCTTCCAGCAGTCTCCCCAGCCACAGCTTCCTCACGCCAACTACCATCTTTTTATGTTTTGTGACAAAATCAAGTCAGTTTTATGTCTAAAACTGTAACCACTGTAACACGTGTTATAGTCCAGAAGGGCACAGCAGGTCGCTGACCCGCTACAAACCGTATCACCACTTGAGGTGGAGAATATATATTCAGAATAATGTCCACGTGTGTCCATCGGAACGTTCCGTCCACCTAACAGATTGGTGGAGTTGCTATCCAGTTCATCCCTAATACTAACACAAATCAATGTGCTTGTGAAACTGTTTTATGTAGGGTCCTTTTAACCGAGTGGGTCAGAAAACGGCATTTTATTTTTAAAGCTGAGCTATGTCTCTGAGTAGCAGTTAAGAAAAAATGTTGCTAGTTTGCATAAATGAAAGATTTATACCACATACATGCTAGACTTTTTACTCATCACATTTTAATGCCTCCAATCTGGTGGCAGCTGTTGCAGATGGTATTATATTTTCAGTTACTTTGTCCGTCCGTCCATCCATTCAGTCCTCATGAGGGGGGCTAACTGTGTTCTGTTCTGGTGGTGATGGTGTAAAGCCATGCTGACGGTGAGTGTCCATGGTTCTCTGGATTAGCACCGCCTCGTGTCGATGTTCTGATCACAGGAAGACCTTTTGATGTCCTCGCGGCATCAGATCACTGTATGGGAAGATTTCCAGCTTTGGGAGCTGCAGCTGTCATTTCAAACAGTGAAGCTTGCAGAGAGGACTTTTTAAATTGTCTAGGTTTTTACTGCCCGGTGTAGATCTGGATTGATTTCTATATAGCGCTGAAACATTTTGTAATGTGAGGAAACTAGTCCAAGTCCTCAGTTTGTGTGTAGCTTTGGTTTTATGACATCAAGGTCCAGATTACTGAAGGTTTAGGACACAAGAGCAGAGTAGTGAGACCCTGGAGTTCACCGATCAACCTGAGAGGGACTAAGGTGTCAACATGCAGAGGTCCCCTTACTGATGTTCAGGTGAGAGACGATGGAGTGGAACACATGAGAAATGGCTTCATCAGTGTCCCTGGTGGGACAATAGGCAAATTGAAGGGGCTCTAATGATATGTGTAATGATGAGCAAATTAGGCCTTTCATCAGCCTCTCGAAGCACTTCATTACCACGGATGTGAGAGTCACAGGAAGGTAGTCGCACAAGTAGGCTGGGTTCTCTAAAATATCAGATAAAACTATGAAAGTCAAACTATTTTTTATGAATTGTTAATTAACTGAAGATCAGATGTATGTATAATTTAAACAAACTAAGACAAGCGATGAGCATTTTACTCACAATATATTACACGCTGCCTAACACAGCAGTGTGTGTGGGTAAAATGCTGTTATGTAAGGGCTTTCATCAATACAAACTGTCCTGTGGATAATGAAGGCCCCTATGAAGTCTGCCATGTGGAAAATGTGGATAAAATTGCAGAATTAGACATTAAAATTCAATTTTTCCTGTGAAAGGTGGAAAGTCAAAAAATGTATGGAATTTTTTATAAAGAATCTGTGGTTTTTGTGACCCTCTGCAATTTTTTTTTCGCACTTGCTAATGACATTCATAAAGGAGGAGAGACTGTATTTTGGCTGCTGCAGGATGATGGAGACAGGCAGGCAGAGACAGGAGGGGACAGGTTACAGTGAGCTGAGGTGAGGAAGTCCACCGCAGGCATTCAGCAAATACACATTTAACTATAGGCACGATGTTAACAACAGGACAGTATCCAGACATGTAACCTTTCTGTTTTCAGTTTTCTATGATTGACTGGTGCCGCAAGAAAATACATGATGACGTCTAAATAAGTCCCATCAAAACGTAAAGGATATGAGTCAGCATTAGCCTCAGTCTCAGCTAATGGAAACACTAAGAGAGATGGGAGTTTATTAAAACCGTGTAGCTGTATGTGTGGAAAGAGATGTGGAAAACAAAGTGGCACATGGTTAGATGACACAAGCCAAATAACTAGTGTTGCTGCTGAATGCTATCAAACAAATAGAAGAAATGGCAGGAACCTGAACATCATCATCAATGAGTTGAACAGGACACAATTACTACAAAAACAATAGTTTCATACAAATTTTTATGTAATAAATGTGGAATTATGTGTAAATTTAAGTCGTGAAGCAATTTTATTTGTGCTCAAAATAATAATAACATTGTGTGAGTCGATATTTACTAAAACATTTATTTTTAACATTAATTTAAAGGCAGAATTTTAAGCACATTAACAAAGCTTTGAATGTTCTTTGAATATATTTATATATAATATATACAAACACACACTTACAATCTATTGCTGTAGTAGCATAAAAAGGTGGGGGAGGGGCACTGTGTAAAATGGAAATGTTGATTGAAATACTGTATGGTACATGTATTAATGTCAACCAGCTGGTTTATACAAGTGGTGAAAAACAATTGTAACAATTACACCAAATGACTGCTTGGCTCATATAATTGCATTGAGCAATTATGTAATAACTGTGACAGGCGTATTCAGTAGCAGCACCATAATAATACAGTGGTTTATTGGTAAGCTACGTGACAAACTGCCACTGTTAGAGAAATGCGTCGGGTAATAAAACAATCATCGTACTGTAACTCAGCGCTGCACTAGTGTCTGTGCATCATAACTTTAATTGATAGTAAACACAAACTTGGGAATCTGTCTCAAACTTGGGCTTAGATTCCTTGTTGCCATGACATTAAAGGAGGAAAAGGCCTCCAGTTAGACTATCTCACTTTAGAGATACCCTTCCATCTTCAGGTCTTTGTGAAAGCTGTGGACTCGGACCCATTTCTGCTGCGTTGCTTCGTTGTCACTTTCCCTCCTTGCAGTAATTTTATTTTTAATTTATTAACATTCTATCAGTATCTCATGTCTGTCTCATTTGGTAACTGATATAATAATCATATCATACATACATGTATCATATAGTTTAATACAACACTGTTTCAGGCAACTATCAGCAGGTCCTACATAGGTGTGGAGTTATTAGACCCCATTCCACACAGGTATGCTGATAAACAAGCTCTTTAGTGCACCATTCCCTTTTTTCCCCACTCAGATGAGTTATACCATATCCTCCCAGTCATTATGTTTTACTTATGTTTGACCTCTTTAGCTTGATTCTAATCAGGGATGTCCCAATCAGTTTTGTGCCCTCAAGTCCAACTCATTCGTCCAACACGTGTTTACTGAAGTAGGTCTCCTTGGAGCCGCTGCGTCATGTCCTCATGCCGTTCAGCGGAGGCTTACAGCTGCTCTTTGTCATAAAGTAGTACAGAGTCTAAAACAGTGCCTGAAATTCCTTCAAATTTCTTTTTATTTTCACTTGCAGTCAATATGTTTACTGAGGTCACTAGGCTGAATTAGTATCATTAGTATCACTACTGAGTGAGTTTTAAGGACTTTTTTCTCACAATGCTAGTTGTTACCATTCACTTACAGTGTTTTACGCTAAGCTAAAGCTAAAGGAGTACTGCTGGATCAGGATAACAGCTGGACTGGTCACAAATAGTTTTTGCCCGCTGATCTAAACATGAGGAATATGGCAACAGACAAAAAATCACTTTCTGGTGGAATATCCCTTTAATGCAAAAAAACAAATGATCCCATCATGATCCCCAAAACAGTAGTCTAACATATCCCTTATATATGTATTATGTATCAATAAAAACTGTCTAGACTGATAGTCTGAAACCACGTGATCGGGCCTGATTTCCCGTTCACGTGATTGGATCTGGACATCCCTAATTATAATTATTGGATTTCAGAACTTCTTCAGGTTTACCAGCATTTGTGTTATTTTTTTTAAAGTAAAAAAAGAAAAAAAAAAGAAACACTGGAAGAAATTTAAACAACAGAAATACAAACCTTATGAACAGCCACAGCTATTTGTAGCATCAAAATACAGTGGGTCGAGGTACATTTTACATATGCCTTGGTGCATTTAACCCATCTATTTTCTGTTCTGCCTTGTTTCCATTTGGAGTCATGGGGGACTGGTGCATATCTTCAGTGGTCATTGGACTGGAGGAAGGATACACCCTTGACAGGTTGGACGTGTTTATGCAATCATTCCAGTATAATATTTACAATAATAAATTCATGCCCCACAAATTTGGCTGTTTTGTATTGTGTCAAGTTTAGCTTGTTCTAACAAGGACCATTTTTAATATACAGTAAGTGTGTGCTCACATAAAAGATATTACACTTTATTCATAACAAAGGAGCATTGTCATAACTAAATGTAAATGCTGGAGGTATACAGGTACAGGAGCCACCATAAGTGCAGAAGAAAATGTCTAAAGGGATCAGTAACATTGACTTAACCTTACTCAAGAGAACCATACTTTCAGTGCCTCTGATGCTCTGAATCACAGATGCATAATCAATAACTGAATCTTGGCACCAGTACTTGTTACACCATAAGTCGTCCAGAAGCAGCATGTGCTGTCAAACGGGACGGTGATCTAGTTACATTGAATATGACAGATGCATATAGTGAGGGTAATGCTGTTATACAGACACCTGTGCCGTGTTTATGTCTTACTTGAGTCAGTCAAGATGTGCTTTCAGGTTAATGCACTTTCACTGATTTGATTGTTGGGACAATATCACACTGGCATTGCATTAGTATTGGCTGGGGGAGCTATAATCCCTCTCAGACAGCTATATCTCCACTCATGTTATATTGTAAGGACCGGCACAGACAATTCCTTCTGACAACTACGCTGTTAGAACAGGTATACTCTTTGAGGTCATCCAGAGATACAGTATAGACACAAAGAAAAACTCCTCATTTTTGACAAACTCCCAAGAATATAAACATGTAAAGTCATGTATAGTACATCAATAATCTTTTCTAATCTTTTTTAAGAAACCAGCTGCCAAATCGGACCCCACCTCTGTTTTTACTTTTATTTTAAATCATCTCTGATAACCCATAGGAGATAAAGAATGAGGATAAATACAGATTGTTGCTACAAAGGCACAGACTGCGCTCTAGTCAGTATTAAAGAAAGACTTCTTAAATTTTGGTACATTAAGATTAAGCCTCCCGTTGGGGCGTTTATCCAGCATTACAGCTACATCAGCCACTAAGCCAGGCTCCCAACTACTTACACACACACACATAATATATACAGTATGTGTGTATGCAGTGGGAAAATGGTGATATAGTTGCCCTCCTTCAAAATCCTATTTTTCAATCATGGAAGTTGCAGGCATAGTCACATTTTCAATTTGACACTTTTATTTAAAAGTTTCAGCAGTTAAACAACAACCAGTGAAAAACATCAATCACAATACATCTGATGAACTCTGTAGGTGTTCGGTTTCAATATCATATAGTACAACATGGGACAGAATTAGAATCAGTGAGAAATAAACTTTAAATGTAGAAATAAAAGTCTCACATCTTTCTGTCCATTTTCTCCATTTCTCAACCAATTATTTGATGTTTATTATGAATGAAGTGTTCAGGCAAGCTAACCATTCTTTTTTTCTGTGAGTTTATTTCTTGGATCAGTTCATGTTGAGCAAAAACTGCACGGAACATGACTTTTATGTGAACAAGTACTAAGAGCAAAGTTAAAAATCGGAGTTAAACATCTTAAAATGGCTTGGCATTAGGCAGACGTGAAGATGTTCTTCAACATGTGGTGCAGATCATTAAAAATAGGTTTTGTTTTTGATCTTTGAAGACTTTTAAATGTATTTGTAATCATGTGGAATGCATCCAGGAAGTATGAAAACTCTTGTTTAAAGCATTCAAAACATGAACTTCATCAAAATGTTGTTTAAGTTTGTGAACTTTGAAACACCTTTTTGACTTTTATATATTTTATATTACCTTTATAATAAGAAATTTGTGTTTGACACTCAAGATGCAATCACACAATAAAGAAGAAGACCTCATTTTATCATACATATCTGAAATGTGGCATGTTACAGCAGTGTGCCTCAGCAACTGGTGTTTAAAGAACATGCTGCCAGGCACTATGAACTGGATGTTCTGTGGAATACTGTTTGCTCTTTCTCTAAATTGGTATCATTTTTATTAGATGAATGAGCCTTGTGATTTTTTACTACAAAAGATTTAATTATTTTAACAGCAGCCTCCATAATTCTCAGCCATAATTCTCAGGTTCTACTTTGTTGCCCCTCCTTTAAGTTAATTGAACTTTAACCTGTGAAAGCCACAGCCAATTATCTAGAGGTTATGATTTAGTGTCAATCAAAGGGTGCCAGTACCGGTAAGGTTAAATGTTAAAAGCCGTGTAATGGAAGAAGTCCTACATGGAGGGTAGTGATCTCCCAGGACACAGAGATAATGATAATGTGCTTAAAGAGTGGAACGTTGATATTAACTATTAGCTCACAGTCTGGTTCCATCTGCTTATTACCAGCGTGCCAGTTAATTATTCCTTGCCAATTTGGCGAGCGCCTCCGATGCCTACAAAGTACGTCATTTCCAGCGTGCTCAATAATAGGGAATCCATTAGCACTCGTTTCTGTGTAAAAGAATGTGTGGAGCACATGGGGCCAGTTTCATCTATCTTACCATGATGGGGGACAGATGGATGCACAGATGAGTAATAAAG
>SSNR01000099.1:1869461-1880132 GCA_006937965.1 Callopanchax toddi | reverse complement strand
TGTGTGTGTGTGTGTGTGTGTGTGTGTGTGTGTGTGTGTGTGTGTGTGTGTGTGTGTGTGTGTGTGTGTGTGTGTGTGGGTGTAAGAAACCCAACCCAACAAATAGTGTGGTAATGAATCTGCATGCAGGTGGTAGTATGCTGCATTCTGGTTCCTTGGTGCCCCCATCACCCAGAACCTAAAATGATCAGCTGCCATAGACAAAGTCATTAAGAAGGTTCAACAGATGATGTTTAACCTGCCACATGCTTCTAGTAAACCTTTACTTGGCCATAATCCAGTCCTTCCTCTGCCAGTCATGGTCATGGTCAGGTTTGGTTTAGCAACCACACTAGACAGAATCACTGAAGCCAACCTGCCCTCCATCCATGACCTGTACTCCTCTAGTCTAGAGTAAGAAAACAGGCAAATGGCATCAGCAGTAACTCACCTCAACCAGGATTTAATCTCCTCTGAAGTCTCTGGGTGGCGCTACAGATCACTGTAGGCTAAAACCAAAAGACTCAAAAAAAAATTTCTCCCAACAGTCAGTATGTTGGACTAACAAGCTCAGCGCCTATGATGCAGAACTACAATATTTACTCCTGTAAACAGTAATTTACAATTTGATGTGATATCAGCATGGTGGCACAGTTGGTACCACTGCTGCCACGCTGCAAGAAGATAGCAGGATCGACTCCCAACTGCAGTCTTTCTCCATGAACTTTGCATGTTCTCCCCATGCATACGTGTGCTTTCTCTGGGTACTCTGGTTTCCTCCAAGCTGGACAAAACATGTACAAATGGGTGTAGATTTGGCATGGACGAAGGTGATGTGTCCCCACAAATACTCAGCGATCACTAAATTGTCCCCACCAATAACTAGATCCAAGGGTGCAGAAATAACGCTGCATGCCCACCAATAATACGTGCAGCGGATTTGTGTCCGGGAGCAGGAGGAGTGTCTGAATCAACTGGCACAAGCCCCTCGCTCTGGAATGTCTGTTGCGTTCCATGCCCCAGGCACGCCCCCACTCCCTGGACAGAGGCCCACGCCAAGCCGCCAGCACCTGCTCTGGGTCTGGATGTGGATGAGGCTGGACTAGCCATCTGGCATTTTCCTGGTAATGGGCCGGACCGGGACAGCCCACAATTTACTTCCTGTTTCAACAGATTCAAGTTTTAACTGTGAGATGACTACTATTATTAGTACAGAAGTTCTTACCTGAAATTGATTGTAGCACAGTTCTCTGTAGGAATACAGGCAATGTTCTTATATTTTTCTGCCATGACTTCTTTCATTAAGTGTAGGACATTTCCATTTATCTAAAGCAGATTTTGATAAACACATTTAAAATATGGATAAAACACCTGTGAAGTCATAATAAAAAACATTTTTCAAGTTTGACCATATATTTAGCTTAATTTTTACTGAGTTTTTGTTGTAAACTGTTGTGTATAAAACAGTCACTGTAAGGTTTGGACAAATCTCAAAAACTCACCTTGAAAATGTCTAAAAAGTGCTGGAATAAGATGTAAGAACCCTGTCACTTACATAAAATCTAGGACTGCAGATGGAAATTTGCCAAGTCTTATACATTCTCTCTTTTCTCTTAGAACTCTGGTTTTGTGCATGGTTCCTGACAAATAAAAAAATTATTTTTTTCAGGGCAGGTCACCAACAGGAAAATGGGTAATCTCATAAAGTTCAAAGAAATGTTAAGGTTTAGTACCACTAAACCCATAACATAAGTGGGTGTAGTTCTTATCCTTTATGAATACCCTTGTATTGTTTTCAAAAAACCTCACAAAATGTATAAATTGACCCCTAAACTCATAATTCTTTACAGAAGAAATGAGGATGTGTAGTGCGTGGTTTGTTTTGAATAGAGCAGAGGGTAAGAACAGTTCAGGAGAGAGAACGTAAACAGACGGTTTATAGATCAGTAGAATTTGTTTGCAGTTATCTGTGATGGATCACGTATTTAGACTCCTATCTTAAAGTCTACTCTTTGAAAATATTAAATGGGGACATTTTGAATAAATCTCATTCAGGACACGAGTCGGGAAATAAAGTGGTATGAGACAAGAAATGTTCACATAAAAACTTTTTCACTTAATATGATTAATAAGATGAGAACAAATTTAACTAAATAGATGACATCGCCTTATATTTTACGGGTTATTTGGTTACTCTCAGAGGAAAGCAGTATCAAAGCAGGTATGGCTGCTAGGCTTGCTTCCCCATTGTGCTGCTAATTAGCACTCTCACGGTTTCTCTCAGGTTCATAGTGAATCTGACTGGACAACAGATTTCACGCTGAAAAATAAATGTGCACATAAATTAAATTCAAATAACTAACATACTGTGATCGTTGAAAATATTGCAAAAATCAAGGTAATTATGATTCAGCTTTTTTGGGCTGCAAATAAAAATAAAAACTAAATCTATCAGGTGGTTGAATATTTAAGATATTTAAGTAATCTCACTAGTAAAAAGGCCCAGCTAACCTAAGCATCAACATGGTGATGTGTTCAAGTCCTACCAGGAATGCTTTAAAGATGCAGAGAGGTATAAAAAAGAAATCTAAAAAAAGGTAAGGGAAAGTTGATTTACTTTAAGTTTCAGCCTGGAAATATTCATGTAGATTTTCTTTAAAGCTTCCTGATACAGTAACGGTTACAATTTTATTGGTGGACCTGATTTCAAAGTCAAATCCTTCTTTGACATTAAAGGAGTGCATCAGCTCTTCCCCCTTCCTCTGATTCACTCCCTTGCATCACATCCACCTTCAAAACAGTGCTTATACGAATCCTACCAAAATAGGCTGGCTTTCTCTGAAGGTGTACATGATGCAAAAGATCAATGCCAGATATGATGGAATTCATAATCCCAATCAATAGGAGTTTATGCTTCAGGTTCACGGTTTCTAGCTCTTGAAATTCAGTGTGCTGCAGATGGTGACTTCAAGGTTCCACCTCTTTTTGTCTTTATTTTACTCAAGGAAGCCACATGAGTAGGTTTGTTAAAGTACTGGTAGACAGAGGAAATATACACTCACTGGACACTTTATTGGGTACGCCTGTCCAACTGCTTGTTAATGTAAATTACTAATCAGTCAAACATATGGGGGCAACTCAATGCATTTAGGCATGTAGACATGGTTAAGACAGTTCACTGCAGTTCAAACTGAGCTTCAGGATGGGGAAGAAGGTGATTTATGTGACTTTGAACGTGGAATGGTTGTTGGTGCCAGACAGGCTGGTCTGAGTATTTCAGAAACTGCTGATCTTCTGGGATTGTCACGCTCAACCATCTCTAGGGTTTACAGAGGAGGGTCTAAAAAATGGTCACATCAAGAGAGTGGCAGTTCTGTGAGCAAAAATGCCTTGTTGATGCCAGAGGTCAGAGGAGACTGGCCAGACTGGTTCAAACTGATAGAAAGACAACAGTAACTCTAATAACCCGTTACAACCAAGGTCTGCAGAAGAGCATCTCTGAATGCACAACACGTCGAACCTTGAGGCAGATGGGCTACAGCAGCAGAAGACCACACCGGGTGCCACTCCTGTCAGCTAAAAACAGGTAACTGAGGCTACAATTCACACAGGTCCACCAAAATTAAACAACAGAAGATTGAAAAGATGTTGCTCTGACGAGTCTCGATTTCTGCTGCGACATTCGGATGTTATGGTCAGAATTTTCGTCAACAACATGAAAGCAAGGATCCATCCTGCCTTGTATCAACGGTTCAGGCTGCTGGTGGTGTAATGGTGTGGGGGACGTCATGCTATCATGTCAATATGGACCAAAATCTCTGAGGAATGTTTCCAGTACCTTGTTGAATTTATGCCACGAAGGATTAAGGCAGTTCTAAAGGCAAAAGGGGGTCCAACCAGCAAGGTGTACCCAATAAAGTGGCCAGTGAGTGTATATAAAGCTGTTCAAAACTGAGAAGTGAAAGAAAGTTTGAGATATGTGTGAAGGCAGAAATAGGCGTGTGCAAAATTTTGAATAAATAAGCAGGAACTGCCTTGTGTCTATTGGTGGCGTGAGTTCACACTACAGCATGCTAAATGACCAAAGTGCACAGACACCTGGAAGATTTGGAGCAGGAAACTGACAAAAGCTGTTTTTATAGAGGTGCTCAGAATTGCTAATGAGCATTTAATCAAGTGCATTTGGTTCAGCTACATGTGCGGATGCTTACCTTATTAATTCCTATGAAAGCTGAAAGTGTGTATTTGGTTTTTCACACAATGCCCTTGAATTATGTCTTAGTTTGTTGAATAAATCATGACACTACACCTGCTTGTTGCTCATATATGAGATCATATTGATCTAATTTTAGGAACACGTGAGGACCAGAATTTTTAAAATCAGGTTCTAATACATGAAACTTTAGAACTGAATGAGGGTGTTTTTACTTTTTAGGACAGATAATGAAGTGATGAACAAAAAGTGAGACAGCAAAAAGGATGGAAGGAAGGAGAAGGATGTTTATCCTCCTCATCATCCTGTAGCTGTCTGTCTCTCATTTAGCCCAAGGTTCTGATTAAGTCGTTTGTGTTTAAAGAGGAGGAAGCCTCTAATTCCCCTCCTTTCATCTAATTTAATTATGTGCTGACATTCTCCCTTTATTCCTTGAAAGGATAAAAGCAGCTTAAGCTTTTATGTGGAGCTTTAATGACAGCGATGGGGAAACTTTACTCACTGATTGCTTAGCCTTAAGTGTGTTTAGCCCTAACACAGTGCTGCTCCAAACATATCTGTATATAATACACTCAGACACAAATTTTTCATATAGCTGGCCCATATAGGGATGCATCAGATATGCCTTCACATTAAAAAGAAAATAATCTTTTTATGTTTAACCACACTCACAGTTGGAGGACTGAAAAGGCTGCGTGCTGTTTAACATTCAGCTACATTACTACCTCTGGGTGCATTTTGACTCTGGTGTTTTGAAGTTGTTGATACGGTGGTTGAGTGCTTATCACAACTGCCTGGCAGCGAGAAAAGCCTTGGGTTCAAATAGACCGGCCAGGACTTTCTCTGTGGACTCTTCCAACATTCACGTTTTGTCAATTTTAAAGACCAAAAGCACACATTTCAAATAAATTTACTGAGGTGTTAACACGCTGAAAGAGTCTTAAAGAATACTTCAGTGGCCACATATGCGTCACAATGTGCTCTAGTTTTGATGAATTTCTCTTTAAATCCCACATATAACAAGTATGCTAATTTGACAGCTTAACTGGAAATTATGTTTTATTAAGCCACTATGTCAAACAGTGACATTTTATTCAAATGACAGGCGCAAAAAAGCACATGTATGTGATGTGCAACAAGTTATTATGTATAACAGCTATGGGTAAAAAAAAGCAATCCACATGGGGATCTAAACAGCATGAAATACACAGTAGGAGTATTTATCTAAACATATAACATGTGGACTAATAAGTGTGCAGAACTCTGCTTCATAGCAGTCCAATGTACTGGCATGTGGCGCTCAATTATAGTAGCTAGAGATGGTTTAGATTCAGTGTGTGATAGAGACGTTCAGAGACGACGGTGATGGATGGTTAGTGTTGAATCTCTGCCTCTGACTGCTTCCAGACTTGACCTCACATCTTGTTCTGTCGTTATATATTTTCTGCTGTGCATTCAAGCTGCTATAACAATGTTTTAAACAAACAAGTTCTGTTGATAGCTCTACAGAGCAGCAGCATCACACAACAACTCTGAGACAGTTGTGTACTGAGCACATCTAAACTAAAACTAAATATATTATTTATTCTGCAGATATTAGATTGTTTAAAAACCTTGTAATTTGATACTTACATATAAGCCCCATTGTACAAAATGCACACTGTGAGTTTAGTTAATTCCATAGGCATGTGCAATAATGTAATCCCCATCAAAAATCGTGTTATAAATGAGACTAAATGTTTCAGCTTTATAAACAGCTCCTCATGCAGTCAGTGGGGCCTCGACAGGATGTTTCATTAACAGGATGGAGTACATGATATGGTAACACAAACATGTTATTATTCTACTTATAGGTTATTTCATGCACACGTAGTACATGACAGCATTTGTGTAAACAGAGGCAGAAAAAAATGCAAGAATCAGAAGAAAAAGGGAGCTAATTGAAAGAAGCATTGATTACAAACAGGAAATGAATCGAATCAAACACAGTTAAAGAGGCTGTGAACAAGAGAGGGATAATCAGAAGAGCAAAAAGACCAAGTGATAGAATGATGAAGAAAAGAGAAAACATGATGGAGTGAGGCAGGGTGACAAGGTACACTGGTGAAAGAAAACTAAAATGTTACGAATGTAAGAGGGAGTGGTTTAATGAATGTATAAAATCAGGAAGAATTATTGGTCATATGTAGATGAACAGCTATTATTATCAGCATGAGTGAGTTAATGAGCCCCACTGTCTTAGAAAAATGACCTTCATGTATTTCAGGACTTCAGTGAGCTTCCTCCAAAACAAAACAAATGCAGGAGGTTTGCAATGCAAACATATTTACATAAAGTCAGTGTTGAGACTGCTTGATTATGCTAAAAAGAAAAGCACATATACTGTATTGTGGTCAAACACAAACCGAACCTTGAAATATGGTTGTCAAAACATGAGCATCAAGAAATTTCCCAAACACCCACAGAGGCCTTGCTTTTCAAGGTGCGCTAGGCTGTATATTGGGATCTGTGTTCACTTTACCAACATTATGCATTCCTAAAGGCTATAATTGTATAGTCTAAATTTTCAGGAATTTGTACTTTGATCAACAGTAAGTTGTGTCTTTAAATCAAAAGGCTTTATTGGTTTAAAATATCTTGAGTTCACATTTTTGAGGAGACTGCAGTTATAATTCATGTTTAACTGGTTAGTGGTGATTAAAACTCATGAGAATATATAATATATTTGTAACGTTCAGACATTAGTTCAAAACAAATGCAGACATCAACTAATAAAAGCTTATTTTCTACTTGATTGAAGAAAGCAGACAGACAGTGCTGCTATAAAAGTAGAGAAGAGCTGCTACAGGAGCCTGGACGTCCAATTAAAAATACTGGAGGGTGAATTTTGCAGAGCATCAGGCGCTGCTTTGTTTTTGGCCCTTGTAATACCCTCTTTACCTGCACTGACTTTTGGAAGCACCACCACAAAATGCTTGGAAGTTTAACCTTTGGAGGTGGTGAATATGAAAGTCATTTAGAAGGATTGACAAAATAATGATCATTTTGGAACAAAATTTAAAAGAAAATGCTAATCTGATTACTTGCACAGCCCTCCTCAGATGGTGGGGTTGGGTTTGGAGATTCAGATGTGACAAAAAGCTCCAACAGGTGTTTCTCATTAAAGCAAGAGGAAACAAATCTACTGCCAAGATAAGGAAATAGTAAGAGAGTGTGGGGAGTAAAGAGGAGAGCAGAGATATATTCCCGTGTTATTCATTAGTGTCTTACAGGCTGCTGATATTAATGATTCACTGTCTGTAAGGTTCCCCATCCCCACAGACGTACACACAAGAAAAACGAGCTGAGGTTGACATCTACACTATATCACCCACTGCCTGCCTTTGCTCTCTGGCCTATTGCATTCTTTCAACTGGAAAACATGTCTACGCTCTATCTTTGCTTACATATTTGCCTTTAGACCCCTTCCTATTTCTAGGCTTTTCCTAATTTTACTGCCTGCCTTGTCTCTTTCTTGCAGCCCTCTTTACATTTGTCTGAATGCTTCCTTTGCTGCTTTATGTTTTTTCCCCATCATTCCAATTTTCCACTTCAGAGCTGAACCAAAAACAGAACTGTAATTCAGACTGTAATTAATCAAACTGTAGCCAAATGTCTACCTACAACTAGTTGCTACACAGAGGCTGCAAGCAACTTAAAAGCACAAAGCCAATAAGAGGGAGCACACTTTCCACACACTCACAAACACACACTGATGTGATGTCACTAAGGGCTTTTTCTCACTAGGCCACACACACTTTACATCTCCCGTAGCCTTTACCTGTCCTAATTAACCACCTGGACCAATCCATCACCTTGAGAACTGCTCTGATTAACCCTCAACACCTTTAGCTCTATCCCCCAACTCCCCGCGCCTCACCTGTCTTATCCCACAGCTTCTTTTCCTCGCCCACCATCTCTAACAGTTCACCGCACAGGGATACCTCCATTAACCATTAAACTGAACAACACCAAAGCTCACATGCTACGAGGAGGGGGTAGGAGGGGTCTTATTAAACACTTTGAGACCTGACAGAATCAATTACAGTGATGTATCGATTTGTCAGCAGGTCCTGGTGGCCCAGCCAGACCGCCACAGGACTGGAGGGAATAGCAACAAATGCAAGGATCCGTCCCCATCCTGCTCTCTATCTCCTTAGAGAGGGAGAGTAACGGGGAGAAGGGAGGCTAAAGGAGGAGGCAATGGTGAGCAGAGGAAACCATGGAGACAGTATGTGAAGGCAGAGACAGCTAAAGAAGAGTAATCAGAGAGAAATGGTTTTAGGAGGAGTGATGAAATAGGTGTAAAAGCAGAAGAACAGACATAAGAAGGAATAAGAGTAGAATGAAAAATACATTTCCTTATTCAGCTAGCATTCTTACTCTTAGTGTCACCCCATTTCGTTTCTGTCCTCTGTTGACCTTTCTTTAATTTCTATCCTCTACCTCCACAACCTTTCTGTTCTTCTTATTTCCTCACTTCATCTCCTGCTCTCCTCCCCTCTAATATAACTTCTTCTGCCTGAACTTTCTGTCCAGGGCATACAGTACTTCCGTCTCAAGCATATGGGGGTCACCGAAGTATAAATGAGGCTATAACCTTGAAAGTTACAACCATGCCACAACTAAGTTAAAGCTGGGTGGGCTTCAACATGGGAGACAGCCATGGAGAAATAGTAATGCGGTCCACGAAACAGGGATTTGTGTTTAGTTGGAAGTAAAATCCTGGTGTCTATCAACTTTTCCTCTAAGATAGCTGCAACTCATGAATTTGGTGTTCATTCTGCATGTGCAAAAAAAAAACAAGATTGCCCATTATCCTGCACCTGTGTTACACTAGCTGCTACATCTATTCACAACCAGGGAATAATAAGGTAGATGCATAGAGCAGCCAGCACAAACTAAGTAGCTATGAGGCTTTTTTTTCCCCATGAAGAAAGACAAGACATTGCTTCGTTTTCCTGTAATGAGGCAGCAGGGCTCAAACAGACAACATGGGACATGATTAGATGGCCATATATGCCTCCAACCTGACAACCACAAAATGAAAGAAGCCACTTATTCATACAGCAATGATGTGGTCTGCATACACAGAGAGGTGTGCAAGTGAAATAATAAAAGAGCAACACTCAGTTCTTAATTCCTGGCACATTGCCATGGATAATGGTGGACATGCTGTAATTGAGCCTTTCCTGCAGATATAAAGAGAAGACTACATACTGGTAGATGGTGGTAGTTTTCATCACAAGATTTTAAAAAAGTAATAAGAACATCTATAAAAAGCAATTAAGAAGAATTCCAGGAAATGCATATATCAAAAATATTATGTCAAGGATTTACATTTGGACAAAGGTGTAGAACAGCCAGCAGTGCATCGTGGTCATAAGGCACTCATCAATCTTACTCCATTTCCTGGAAAGGCAATCTAGCAAACTGCACTTTAAACAATCTGGTTTAGCAGAGGGAGTCCAAGTTGCTATGTAGCTGATCTATGATTTGTTCCATCTCCTAACACAGGCTCTGGTAGAAGCAATTCATCATTTTCTTACTGGAAAGGAAATAATTAAGACTAAATTAGAAAGTAATGCAATCATTTAAGGAAATTCACTTTTTTTATGGAGTTGGTGTAAAATTGTTGCCATCAGGTCAAAAAATATTAACCTAATGAGATGTCTAATGGGTATAAACTAAAGTGGCAAAATAAAAGTTTCAGTGCTGCTAATCAACATTTCCCTTATTGATAGTACATTTTAAAAAATATAATTATATCCAGAAAGTGCAGACAGAGCCTCCTTTGTATGATTTTAAGGGAGTACTAGTGTTTTAATCTAATCTATAATTTAAAAAGCAGAAGAAAGAAAAACAAAGATGGAAAACATTTTAGTTACCTCAAGAAATGTGAACTTTTTATAAAAAATGTTCCCAAGGTTTTATACCTCAGTTAGCTTTTGTATGCCTACAGTCATTATTAATGAAGCTCAAATCATTGAAATTTCAGTTTATTTTATTCTGTAACTTTTTAGTGAAGTCAAAGCAATAAGTGAGATGAGTACGAGACCAAGTTGTATATGATTGTCAAGAACACTTTATAAAATCTGATGTCCACCATTTAATGGTTAGGAGGTCTAAAGGAGAGTCATGACAGTAAAATTTAAACATTTTGTGAAAACTGATACTTATCAAAATTGTCAAATCAGTGGTCAGCGGAGTGGTTCAAGCCAGATATTACTCAGTAAAAGGACAATGTGTACATAACTAAAAGAATGTGGTAAAAAAAAATACATCATGAAAACTTCCAGCTAACAGCTTTACCCAGCAATCAGGACCAAAGGGCTTACATGCATTTTCTTAGAACTCAAAATAAAATTTAACCCTTTTTCACATTGTCACAGCAGCATGGAGGGTGAAAAGGCATCTCCGAAACAGCAATACAGGTAATC
>SSNR01000099.1:1854461-1864461 GCA_006937965.1 Callopanchax toddi | reverse complement strand
GGGAGAGTAGGGAATGTCAGGAGATTTAGAGAATAAAAACAGGGAGTCACAAAGTCGTAGGCAGAAACACAAAGATGCCTTTTAGGATCCCAAATTTAAACACGCATTGTAAGAGATGTAAATATCCTAAACAGATTTTAGAACTCCAATAACTCATTAGAAGGTCAGTGTGGTTGGTTACAATTAAAAGAGTTTTGTTAAACCCTTAAAAATCTGGATAGCAAACAACTGAATTATAGGCTACAGTTTCCTGTTCTATAAATCATTCTTGTTTGAGTGTAAATTAATGTAAATGAATGTTTACAGTAATTCTTTTCCATTTTTAGATCATGTAGTTTGCTTATTTTTATCGTCAAGACTGTCTAGTTGGTACAAACCTCTCACAGATGGCTGATAAATACAACTCTAACAGAAGGTTAAGGACCTTTTGCACTGTAGTGGTAATTACAATAATCTTCTTGTTTGATGTATTCAGCTGATTTACAGTAGCTCTGTAGAGAATGAGGATGTGGTGAGGCGTTCATCGTGTTCATGTTACTCACCATTCCACATAATGTTTATGATTTTGAATTCCATCATTTCCCATGTTGAACGCAAAAGTACCTGTTTAAAAAAATGGAAAAAACAATAATGCTTGGTGAGTTATGACAGGTTTTTAAAGATGTATTAATTGTTAAATATTAGTAAGTCAAATATCTATTTACTTGTGCACTGTGTGTTGGACATGAGACTTAGTTCTTGCTGTAGACGCTGCAGCATATGTTCTGCTGTATCAGTGTCAATATCAGGGTCTTCACAACCCATCTGGTCCACACTACAGATCTCCATGATCTCTTGAGCAGCTCGGGAACTTGGACGAAATGTTGGACTGATTTCAGAGCCTAGTGTCGGGTGAGACAGGCAGGCTTGGAAGGGAAGAGAGGAGGGCTGGAGGACGCAGTGAGGGGTGGATGCAGAGGGAAGTCTTGGAGCGTTCTTTGGTGAATCAGAAGGACGTGGTGTGAACTCTTCAGTCAGTTTGGACTTCAACACTGCATTGAGAATGAGACTGGTAAAGTCAGGAGTAGAAAAACTTAAAACATATATTCCTGTTTCCAAACATTTGCAGAAATATTTGAAATGCTTATAGAAGTGAGGACAAAATCTAAAAACCAGTATCAGCTGGCCATAACCTTCAAACCCTGAAGTAACATCACTCAAAAATAAGATATTATTCTGTGATAGAAATCCCTGAGTTGATTGACTAACAAATACATGTACAGTGATCTATGTTCGTCCACATTAACTCATTTTTCAACCAATGCAAGGACTGGATGGATGCTAATTTTTTGATTGGCGTATGGGTATTCATTATTTTCTAAAAAGGAAGGCTGTAAAGTAGTTCCAAAGGAAACTGCTTGTTCACCATTCTAAATTAATGCACCGGATCAGTCTTAATCACTGGCATCAGGTGGCTGCAGGCACCTCAATTAAAAATAAATTGAAAAAAAACCCCTGATTATCCCATTTATTACACTAATTTTAGTGTTTCAGTGCCTCAGTGAATACCACACAGGAAGATGGCTGTAACACACTAGATGTGAACGCAACACAGCCTCTCCAAACCTCAGATGACATCAGACATTGCTCTACATCCCATCACCTTTCAGCCTGATACTCTGGGTTACAGCTGATGATGTAATGCCTCTCATTTGCTTGTGAAAGGCTTGATATTGATTTGGTCCTGACATGGCTGGATGACTAGTGTGTCTTGTTGGTCAACACACTGAGCATTTATATTGACAGAATTGTACATTTTTATAGTTTATCCACTACCTTTATGTTATTTGTTTTTAAATGTTCCACATAGATGAGTAAAGATCTATATTTTTACTGGAATAAAAGAAAAAATCTAAACCATTGTGAGTGGTCTCTTCCAAAGTTCTAAACTATCGGTCTTTTTTGGCCAGGCTGTTTACGACTTTCATTTAAAAAACACTTTAAATGATTTGCAAATCACATTTTTCTACATCATACAAAAATGCAGCATTCTTTAGAAAAATGTGCAAAACTGGACAAGAGAATGCATAGTAAAGTGATTTTCTTTGTATTATTATAAACACCAACAGAAGGTGTGAGTGTAAGGCAGAGATAAGAGGGGATGTAGGGGAAGGAAGGAAAGGGCAGGAGGAATGTTGCTCTGGATTCAAAGAAAAAGGGTGAGAGATCCAAAAATGATCATAACAGTTAGTGGAATGAGTGGTGTCTCATCCCAGTCCACGGCGAGCCACATCAAATTGAATCAGATTGAACATCCCTCCCCACCTGCTCACTGTAAATTACATCGAGGCCCCCACTGAGAAGTTATGATGGTCTAAGGGAGTGTGTGTGTGTGTGTGTGTGTGTGTGTGTGTGTGTGTGTGTGTGTGTGTGTGTGTGTGTGTGTGTGTGTGTGTGTGTGTGTGCGCGTGTGTGTGTGTGTGTGTGTGTGTGTGTGTGTGCAGCGCACTGATTCCTCATGCTTCTTGCTGTCTAACCTGTTTCAGCTCTTGTGTTAAGTCTTTCGGTCTTTCAATCTTCTATTGTCCCCTCTGCCCTCCCCTCTCCTCCCTCTCTGTCACTGGCTTTGTGTTTAAGCTTCCTCAGAACCTCCACTTAGTACACCTGCACTGTCAAACTAAGCAGCGTGGGAGGAAAGACGCACACTGTGCTGCAAACGCATCTGGATGGATACTTCTGGACTAAACTGACATATATTCCTATCTATTTTACCGATACGTCTCGTAAAGCTAGAGTCCTTGCAGTGTATTGTGAGACTATGTAACCGACTATATCTGAATGTGACTTTTCAGATCAGTTTTCCTGTTTTTCTGAATTATAAGGTTGGTATAACTTCAGTTTCAAATGGGACTGAAGGAAAAAGGTAAAGAGAAAAGCAAGCCAAGTGCTGTAAAGCTTTAAAAGAGTTCCTCGCTCAACAATAGGCTGGGGAGCAAAAAGAGATTCATTAATGGGACATGGGATCTGAAGCACAGGTGTTTTGGTGTGAAGCCTTTATAGTGTGCTGTCAGACAGCAAACCAGAGCAGCACACTGAGAAGACAGAACAACCAAACATCTGTGCTCAGCTTCATCTGTGGAAAAAAATATACTGAAAAAGCATGCCGAATACTCATCTTCATTTGACAATATGCTTAAATATGACAGAAAAATGTCTGATCTCTTGGTGGATTCCACAATCTTTCAGTGCATTTGTTTAGACTTGAAACTTTAGGTGAATACATTCTGGAGGAAAATCAAATGACTATAAATAGATCTTTTTAAAGATTTGGACAAAGAAAGCAAGGATTCAGGAGAAAAAGAGATGAAAGGCTGGACATTGTGAAAAGAAGAGAGATGAAATGTCGATACATAAACAAGTGATCATATTCAATGGCTTGTCCATGATTTAAATCTGTATTTGAAGGCTAAACCTAAACTTTTATTTTAAATAAAGTAAAATAAAAGCTGAAAAAAGGTTTTCAAAAATTTTCTTTTTGAAAAAGGATAGGGAATAAAAATGTCTTCTAATAGCTCCCAATAACACTCAAGTATGTAAACTTAAAATTTCCAAGTATTTTAGTGAATGCCCTTCAGGTTCAAGATGCCATTTATTTGTCATTTTACAAGTATACAACAAAATTCGAACTATAATAATATAAAAATGCCAAAAATATTCTGTAAACATTAGATAAATATAAACTTAAAGGTGATTGTGTCGCTCTCAAGTTAAACTGCCAGCATATTTGTAACAAGATAAATGTAAACATAAACTTTATGATGTCATTGTCAAAGGGTCACTCTCAAATCACTCAGTGTTTACATGCACATCAGAAAAACAAATTATTGCCTTAAATTGACTTAAGTCGTTTTTTAAAAATGCATGTAAACACATTAGTCTGGCTGAAGTTGAACTGGATCTAATCAAGCTGCATCCAGGTAATGTGGTTGTAGCTTGATTTCGTCTGCATGTAAACGACTCCTCCTCCGGGAGTGAAGAGACTGCGGAAGTGTGATTACAAACAAATCAGTAATGTTACAAGAAGATTGCAGCAGAAACAAACAAACTTGCCAGCGCAGGGTACACGCAGGAGCAAATTCATGTCCAATGGAAGCATTTAAAACAAGAGTTTTTAAACGCTAAGAAAACAACCGGCAGAACGCGGACATGAAAGGACGCATGTCACCATCATGTTCAGTTTTCTAACAGACATGTAAACTAGGATAAAGGCTCCCAGTTCATTAACATGAGACCGACCTAGCTCGACTTCAGATGTAAACGCACTGACTGAGAGACATCCTAGCTGCATTCAGTTCAGTGATGGCCCTTATATAAAAGCTATTCAACAGCCTAGAGGTGTGTGTTTTTAATGCCCTTTAAAAAGTTAAAATAAACAGTTTAAATAAATTCTGAGGAAAATTTAAAAGTTAATGCCACTGGCTGATATTAGATACATTTTGGTTAGACTAAATCTTGCTCCCAAGTGTCTGTTTTATTTTTGTGTTTCTGGATAATGAAGGAAAAAAAGTTTGTTTGTTTTTTGACAAATTCCACACACATGCAGTCATGCTGGCCCAGCATCCATGAACACAAGATGTAACTGTCATTTTGTTTCCAATAAGTGTGTATCATTTCCAAGAAACCTGAAACTTCCGTACCAAGAAAGTGTTGCTATAAGAGAAATCTGGTCTATTAATTGTGTACGAAACTGGGTTTGGTGTGACGGAGTCTCAAACAGAAACAGGTGGAGCTCAGTTTTTCCTGAAAGTGTTTAAGGACACAGACAGAAGTGTGTTTGAGAGTACATGTGTGCAGGCGTTTACCAGATGCTCCCGGTTCATCTGCTGACATTCTTTCTCTCCTGGATGAGTGAATTTGTATTCCCACTGGTTGTGTGTAGCTGTCCTTCATCTCTTTCACATCCAGGTGTTCCTGAGTGCAACTTCTGAGGCTGTGGCCCAAACAACTCTCTGCTGCAGAAAAGAGTTAAAGTTAGACAACCATTAGATGTCAAATAATTTTAAATTGCACCAGCAAACAGTAATTATTCCTAAATTATTCCTCAGACCAGCTCAGATGGGATCCAGCTGTTTCAAACATTTCTTTAGAGCTGAAATTTAAACAAAACAACCAAAGGTGTTGGATTCAAGTCAGCCAGAACAACTTGGCCAGATTTAAACTCTCAGTATTTATCTGGCTTTGTTTCATATTCTTTAACAAAGGCTAATTTTGAAAGCTAGTGCCAGTATGGAAACTTTTTCTTTTTCTTGGACACATTTCATAGAGGTTGACTTTATGTGGTGCCCCTCTTGCTGCTGCGGCTGTCACAGAAACTCAAATTTTCTCTGATAACCCCAGTGCCAAGTTTGAGGCACTGGTCCATCTGTTTTTGAGATTTAGACTGTCAAAGCAGTGTGCTGCCTGTGGCATCTCATCAGGGGGACAGCCAGTAGCTCTGATAAGTGGCTCTATCTCTTATTTCACATATTGTAATTACAGCCAGGAGTAATTCTGATTGTCTCTTAGCTGGTGAGAGAAAATAATAGGAGTAGTAAGGAAAAGTAAGTAAGCAAGTAAAAAGCAAATGTCAAAAACCAAATCCTATCCTGTTTACAAGTCACTTCTTGTTTTTAATCCATTTAAGGTTCCCAGTTTAAACAGAACATTTTAATGCCAAGAGGTATATAAATCAGTTCAACAGAGTGTAGTAACTACATTTAAATAATAATCTATTCCCTCATTCAGCAAAAGCATTACCATACCAGTATTGCTCAACAAGTCTGTTCAGCCAATCCTGACAGCTGGAAAGCAATTATTGCCTTTTTTTCCTCATTCTCTCCAGCGGTCAGCCAATTAATTATTTCTATTGACTGGATGGAGAATCTTCTAACTAGACTAAATCAGCTGAAAATAGAATAAGGAAAAGAGAAAAAAAATCTGCCTTACACTCAGCCAGTGTCTTTTGTTCATTTAGTCTGTTCTGTTATCAGTTTGTCAATTTCTTCCACTAATTTGCTTCATGAAAGTTCATCCTAATGTTAGTGTTTACATACTTCTCTGTTCTCTCACACTAACTACTGTCTAAGGGTTTCCTGAGGTCACTGTCTGGATTTGACCCTTGTTGGGCTACAAGTGACTACATCCCAACAGCCTTGTTTTCTGACCAATGATAAAAATGTGGGCAAAAGAAAAGGAGATGTTGAAAAGGTGGAACAGGAGACGTGAGACATGTTGAATCTCAGCCCCGTTAAAGGAAAAGGGGAAAAAAAGGAAAATGAAAGGGAGACAGATGGAGGGAGCACAAATGAAAGTGAAGTGTTGTCAAGGTGATATTGCTCTCCTGTTACCTTTCTCTTTCATTATCTTTGGAGCTTTAACAATGGTGGCAGAGACAATATAGGGCTTGACAAGAGGCTGGCTGCATGGTGTGAAGAGGCGGTCCCTTTATTGTGAGCCTCTCACTCTCAAACTCATTCATTCATTATCAACATGACAACAAAACTATAAAGCTGGAAAAGGTTAAAAGATCATTTGGGCTAAGGCAATTTACCTAGAAGGAACTCTTTTTTTTTTTTTGTTCTTTCTAGTGTTAATATCACTAAAAACTTAAAAGATATCACTGGCACAAATGAGCATGTTTTTCAGCACTTTGGTCAGCGCCTGCTGTTTTTAACGTTGGCTTGGCTTCAGTCCAAAGATTTTTTTTTTAAATCATGCCTGTTACAGCAGTATTCTTTAGATAGGTCACCCTAACCATAAGAAAATTCTGCTGGATTGTACAAAAAGTCTTATTAAATATATAATTTTCATCATTTTTAATAGACAATAACACTTTCTATCACTTGAAACTATGTGAAACATTTAAATAACACAATACAATTGATGGATTGGTAAAAGAAAAACTAACTATTAACTGTTTAGTCAATTTAATATGCCTTATACATATTTAGAGGGCAGTCATTCTTACATTTTAAATAGTTTTATGGTTGTTTGTCATACATAATAAAAACATGTCTTCATCAAATGTCATTCTATTAAGTTTTGAAACATTGTTCTTGTACTACAGCTTTAAATTTGATGTTATGCATCCACTTCTCCGTGAACCGTCACCTTATCGTGGTGGAGGAGTTTGAGTGCCCTAATGATCCTAGGAGCTATGTTGTCTGGGGCACTTGTGCCCCTGGTAGGGTCACCCATGGCAAATTGGTCCTAGGTGAGGGGTGAGACAAAGAGCGGTTCAAAAGACTCTTCATGCAAGTACAATCATCGAGCCAGTGTACCCGGCCCAGAGGGTTACCGGGGTCCCACCCTGGAGCCAGGCCTGGGGTTGGGGCCCGTGAGCGAACGCCTGGTGGCTGGGCTTTCGCCCATGGGGCCCGGCCGGGCCCAGCCCGAACCGGAGACATGGGCTCATCCACCTGTGGGCCCACCACCTGCAGGAGGAACATGAAGGGTCCGGTGCATTGTGGATCGGATGGCAGACCAAGGCGGGAGGTTTGGCGGTCCGATCCCCGGACAGGAAAACTGGCTATCGGGACATGGAACGTCACCTCTCTGGCGGGGAAGGAGCTGGAGCTTGTGGAAGAGGCTGAGCGATACCGGTTAGATATAGTCGGGCTCACCTCGACACATAGCGTTGGCTCTGGAACCCGAGTCCTTGAGAGGGGTTGGACTCTCTTGTATGCTGGAGTTGCTCCGGGTGAGAGGCGGAGGGCTGGGGTGGGCTTTCTGCTAGCCCCAAGACTCTCTGCCTGTATGTTGGGGTTTTCTCCGGGGGACGAAAGGGCAGCTTCCCTGCGCCTTCGGGTTGGGGAACGGGTCCTGACTGTTGTTTGTGCTTACGCACCAAATAGCAGCTCAGAGTACCCACCCTTTTTGGAGTCCCTGGGACGAGTGCTGGATAGCGCTCCTACTGGGGACTCCATAGTCCTGCTGGGAGACTTCAATGCTCACGTGGGCAATGACAGCGTGACCTGGAGGGGCGTGATTGGGAGGAACGGCCCACCCAATCTGAACTTGAGCGGTGTTCTGTTTTTGGACTTCTGTGCAAGTCGCAGTTTGGCCATAACGAACACCATGTTCAAACATAAGGATGCCCACCGGTACACCTGGTACCAGGGCAGCCTAGGTTACAGGTCGATGATTGACTTTATAGTTGTATCATCTGACCTGAGACCATATGTTTTGGACACTCGAGTGAAGAGAGGAGCGGAGCTGTCAACTGATCACCACCTGGTAGTGAGTTGGATCAGATGGCAGGGGAAGATGCTACGCAGACCTGGTAGATCCAAACGTATAGTGAGGGTCTGCTGGGAACGCCTGGCAGAAGAGCCTGTCAAGATGGTCTTCAACTCCCACCTCCGGCAGAGCTTCGACCGCGTCCCGAGAGCAGTGGGGGACATTGAGTCCGAATGGGCCTTGTTCCGCTCTGCGATTGTTGAGGCGGCTGTTGCTAGCTGTGGTCGCAAGGTAGCCGGTGCCAATCGTGGCGGTAACCCCCGTACCCGCTGGTGGACACCAGAGGTTAGGGGAGCTGTCAAGCTGAAGAAGGAGGCCTACAAGGCATGGCTAGTCTGTGGGTCTCCAGAGGCAGCAGACAGGTATCGGAGGGCCAAGCGGAGTGCAGAAGTGGCAGTTTCCGAGGCAAAATCTCGGGCGTGGGAGGAGTTTGGTGAGACCATGGAGAAAGACTATCGGTCGGCTCCAAAAAGGTTCTGGCAAACCATCCGGCGCCTCAGGGGAGGAAGGCGGCAACTCGCTCACACTGTTTACAGTGGGGACGGGGAGCTGCTGACATCAACTGGGGCTATAGTCGGGCGGTGGAAGGAATACTTTGAGGAGCTCCTCAATCCCACCGACACGCATTCCTATGAGGAACCAGAGCTGGGAGACCTGGGGACCGACTGTCCAATCTCTGGGGCAGAAGTCGCTGAGGTAATAAAAAACTACGCAGTGGCGGACCCCCAGGTGTGGATGAGATCCGACCTGGGTATCTCAAGGCGATGGATGTTGTAGGACTGTCGTGGTTGACACGTCTCTGCAACATTGCGTGGTCATCGGGGGCAGTTCCTGTGGAGTGGCAGACCGGGGTGGTGGTTCCCATTTTTAAGAAGGGGGACCAGAGGGTGTGTTCCAACTATAGGGGGATCACACTCCTCAGCCTCCCTGGGAAGGTCTACTCCAGGGTACTGGAGAGGAGGGTCCAGTCGATGGTTGAACCTCAGATAGAAGAGGAGCAATGTGGTTTTCGTCCTGGTCGTGGAACTGTGGACCAGCTCTTTACCCTCGCTAGGGTGATGGAGGGGTCATGGGAGTTTGCCCAACCAATCCACATGTGTTTTGTGGATTTGGAGAAGGCTTATGACTGTGTCCCCAGGGACACCCTGTGGGGAACGCTCCAGGAGTACGGGGTGGATGGTCTTTTGTTAAGGGCCATTCAGTCCCTGTACCAGAGGAGTGTGAGTCTGGTCCGCATAGCCGGCAGTAAGTCGGACCTGTTCCCAGTGAGGGTTGGACTCCGCCAGGGCTGCCCTTTGTCACCGGTCCTGTTCATAACCTTTATGGACAGGATTTCTAGGCGCAGCCGTGGTGTGGAGGGTGTCGAGTTTGGTGACAGGAGAATCTCGTCTCTGCTTTTTGCAGATGATGTGGTCCTCCTAGCTTCATCAGGCTCTGACCTACAGCTCTTGCTGGGGAGGTTCGCAGCTGAGTGTGAAGCGGCTGGGATGAGGATCAGCACCTCCAAGTCTGAGGCCATGGTTCTCGATCGGAAAAGGGTGGCTTGCTAACTCCAGGTCGGGAGAGAGGTCCTGCCTCAAGTGGAGGAGTTCAAGTATCTCGGGGTCTTGTTCACGAGTGAGGGAAGGAGGGAGCGGGAGATCGACAGGCGGATTGGGGCAGCGTCTGCAGTGATGCGGACGCTGAACCGGTCTGTTGTGGTGAAGAAGGAGCTGAGCCGGAAAGCAAGGCTCTCGATTTACCG
>SSNR01000099.1:1835753-1854451 GCA_006937965.1 Callopanchax toddi | reverse complement strand
TTTGGGTAATGACCAAAAGAACGAGATCGCGGATACAAGCGGCCGAAATGAGTTTTCTTTGCAGGGTGGCCGGGCTCAGCCTTAGGGATAGGGTGAGGAGCTCGAACATTCGGGAGAGACTCGGAGTAGAACCGCTGCTCCTCCATGTCGAAAGGAGCCAGCTGAGGTGGTTCGGGCATCTTATTAGGATGCCCCCTGGACGCCTCCCCAGGGAGGTGTTTCAGGCATGTCCTGCCGGCGGGAGGCCCCCGGGTCGACCCAGGACACGCTGGAGAAAATATATCTCTGGTTTGGCCCTGGAGCGCCTTGGGATCCTGCCGGAGGAGCTGGTAGAAGTGGCTGGGGAGAAGACTGTCTGGAGCTCCCTAATTGGGATGCTGCCCCCGCGACCCGGACCCGGATAAGCGGAAGAAGACGAGACGAGACGAGTTATGCATCCATTACATATATGACCAGAGACATTTTTGGTGTCCATCTGTGCGTTCTTAAACTGCAGTCTTGTAAACAAAGATTTCAGGAAAACTTGAAAGTAATTTGATCAAATTTGGTCCAAATGTTCCCTTGAACCTGTTAAGTTCATATCAAGAAAAAAACTAATCAAATAAAACCAGTTTAGCATATTCAAACGTTTAACTTTTTTCTTCAAATATCCCCATAAATGTAGACTTTTTTGTTGTTGTTCTTTTGTTTTGTTTTTTTACATTAGCTTAATTAAGTGCATGCTTCAATAAGGTATTGGGACTAAAATGTGCCCTAACCAGCAGTTGACCTGCCAGTTAAAGGGTTAATAATACAGATGATGAGGTCACTATGAATACTTCACAAAATAATTTATTAACAACTAAAAAATCCAAGCAACTATATTGGACAAAAATGTCTCTTAGAATAAAAGAATACAGTGAAACATTGTGTATCCAGGGTTAACTTCACAGCAGACAAGTTTTTTCACAAAAATATAAAAACACCATAACTCAACAACAGGAGGCGAGATGAATTTAAACAGCTATTAAACCTGTTGCTGGATGGATACAATGTGAGTTTTAGTGTTAATTTACTAACTAATCAATTGAGAATGTGGTCAATAATACAAAACAACAAATCCTCAAACAAGAACGTGAGAAGATTTCTCAATACTGAAAGAATATTTCTTTTACTTAAAGTTTTGTATTTATATGAAGGACACAGGCATTATTACAACTACTTTCAAGCCAAGAAATAAGCAGGACATAAAGGGATGTCTCATCTCTGTTGGAGTTCCTTTGATGAAATATAGACATTCACAGCATTGTTGGGGGGCCAGGAGTGTTGGGTGACCGGGGAATGAGGCCTGTGTCCCTGTGTGTGTGGGGGTTTCTTTCACTAAAAACCAAGAAACTAAATACAGGTATACGTATAAAAAGCACACAGGCTCAGAAGCATGCACAGACAAACACACACACACACACACACACACACACACACATAATAAAAAGCGCATCTGAGAAAAGCTCCCTTTGGACCCACGAGAAGTAAATTGTCTGTGTTGTCCCCCATCTCTCTCGTTTCACCAAGCAGCCAGGAATCCTTTGGGCTTTAAACTCATTTTCATGTCTCTTGTAAGCTCTACATTGTTACATATTTGTTCAAAATCCTATTATGAGGCCTTTGTGATGTGAATAATGCTAGCAAATTGGAAAGTATTTGCCAGTAAAAGTTGGACACAGAGGTAATCTTTAAACTCTAATCTCCTGAAGCATGAAAACAGGTGTAGCCCTTTCTGATATACCTAATAGAAAAGCACGATTTAGATTGATGAAACCTAATGAAAATGAAATATAATTATATACAAAGCCCATTCAAACCAAATTAACCACCTACCCCACCGCCAGCCCAAACCAACCTGTTGGGTCTGAGGCACACGCTGAAAGTTGGCATGCGTGAAATCGATCACAGTGTGCGTATTCTGGTGAGTCCGGGTGACCGGTATCCGTGTCCAAACCTAAAGGCGAAAACTCGTCCACATCACAGAACTGCTCTGATCCGGACCCAGCAATCTGGTGTTGCATCACCTACGGGGATATGGAAACAGATGGAGGGATTTAGGAGAGTGAGGGACGGAAGGAAGATGGTGGAATAAAAAATGAAAACATCATGTGGTTAGAGGGAGATAGAAAGATGCTACACAAGAGGTATCAAAGAAGTAAAAACTTAAGTACATGATAGGACTAGCCTGTGAAAAAGAACAAAACAAGAAAAAATGGTCATTAATTAAACAAATGACACAATAAAAAATACACCCTTTGTAACTTGAAGCAAGTGTATAAAGTTGTATTTTTCAGTCTTGAGTGTGTAAATGCATATTAATAAGACAACATTCTTTACTAGAGATTATTCCCATCTCTCCCTGTTTCCTTTGTTTCCACTGGATGAATTGATTTTTAATTAACCCCTGGAGCTGGCAAGAGCATCTCACAATTGTTTTGTGGGGAGCTGTTCCTCTCAGGCAAGTGTCCTATGAGACAGGAGTAAAGTGAGGAGGCTCTGTTTAGTTAAGATTAGATCTGATGCATTAGCATGCTAGCCTTGCAAGACCCTACAGATGGGCAGGGAAAAAAGGCATGTGGGAATAATGCTGCTCAGAGCAAGGAAGGAGCACGAATGGGGAAAGACAAGAGGAAGATGGTAAAATATAAATACAGAAACGGCAGGAGACCATACACGGGGATGCTGTGTAAGAGCAGGGAGAAATAATTATTCGTGTTGACCAATATCCTCTCAGAATGTGAAGGATGCAATTCACTGGCTACCTTACTTATAACGTGAATGTAAAACAAAAATGAGAAAAAGTAGGAAAAAAGAGAAAAGAAGACAAATGAAAAAAAGACAAAGGGGACAGGAAATTGCAAGAAACTTTGAGGGAAAGAGAGACAAGATCCAGAAGCAGCTGATAAGTACCATCTTTACAATCATGAACTTTATTGTTTAAGCTTTTTAATAAAGCACCAGCTCGCTTTCTTTTCTTTTTAACTCCACTGTCACACTATAAAGTATTCATATCATTAAATGGCAGATAAGTCATTTGAGACCATTCAAATGATTTTGTTTTAATCCATTGTGTTTGTCTTTTCCTCTCTTAGTGCTTTGCACCTTTAACACCACAGCTTAATACATCTCTGAGCTAGAGATGAAGGATGTAAAGTAATTAGTGTGACACCAATGTTATCCAATAGATCAGGTCAGCAACAATAAAAATCCTAACTCACTGAGGTCGTCTCATTCTATACAGTAGTTATGTCCAAAGTAATGAATTTCAGAAACGTAATGTTGATGTTTTCCTTTGATTGTTCACTTGAAACAAGACAAACTTTAAAACAAATTGTTGATTCTTTCTTACATTTGTTTGTTAGACTCTTACTGATCAGCTATTATTTGATGAAGGTAATTGTGTGTCCAAATTTCAAGAAAAAGTTATTTTAGTAAATTAATTTGTACTAAATGTATTACTAAAGGAATGATGTTTCTTCACAATGAGAGGACTGTGCTTCCCAGAGCTTTTAAAGCTTTAGACCCTGGTGTTAACCCCGTCAAAAGAGAAAAGCACATGTGAGTGTAGAAATATATTACCATGAGTGGCTCTGACTCCTGTTCTGGTGTATCAGCCTGCAGATCTGTCTCTGCATCTGCCTCTGCAAGAACAAAGACATCTTCTAGATGAGACATTGCAGAGAAATCTTTCTTTTCTCTGGATTTCTTTCTTGTTAAATGTCCTTGTATTTGTGCTTCCTTGCCTGAAGAGTCTCCTTCATGTGGAGCCAGAGCCAGGCTATCACTGGACATTTCATCTTCACTGTCTTTGTGAAACAAACACACACACAGACACATGCGTTTAGAGAATGAAAGCTTCCTTTGAGTTATGATTCACGATAAAATAGAAATGTTTTAAAAAGATTGAGTTTTTTTCCAAAATGCTCAATGATAATACAACATGATAACTTTGTATTTGGTTCTTTTAAACAATGTTGAACTTTCAAGGTGAAGAGTAAAAATAAAATAAAAAACATTCAGACTGTCCTTGCTTATCGTGCTTTGAACCAGTGAAGCAAAATTTTCATCTCTAATATCCAAGGAAAACGGCATTATGTGATGCGAGTGTCCTTGACACTGTGAGGCTCTAATAAGCTGATAAAGTTGGCATTCAGTGTCTCACCGGTCAAAGAGTTGTAGGAAATGGTGAACGTGAAGGATGAATGAAAGCAGAGATAAACAGAAGAATAGAGGTAGACAGGAAGTAAGAAAGTAGAACTGAGATAAAGTGAAAGCAAGAAAGTTTTGGAGAGTTTTGAAAAAAAAAACCTTTTTCTTTCAACTGTCAATGCACTTTGTAACAAGCTAGTGTCTATTTTCTCACACATTTCAACTATATAAGGACTGTAATTTATGATGTTTGTAAGAAACCTTTTTGAACAACTGGCTCAAACTTACAATATAAAATTAATGGCAATGTGCAAAAAGAATAATACAACTTACAAAACAAGCAAGAGGAGCAAATTGTTCTGAATATTAAGAGGCCTGAATAAAATGATCTAAGAAAACAAACCAACAGCTATGAGTGATGAAATCTCAATCTGTGGTGCTGTAACAGATAAAAGCTTACTTAGTGGCTGAATGACAAAGATGAAAACATATTAGAGAAGCTTTTTACTCCAAGGTCAAAGTGAAGTTCAGTTTATATTTTAGGTTCAATTCCTGTGCTTCCTTCACGTAGAGGTTTTTAGTAAATCCAGCAGATTCACAGAGGTTAAAGTGCTTGATTAACCTCATTTTTGAAAAAATTCTCCTGTAAAACAATTTTTTTGGTCTTGTGCACAATTGTTTTGTTTCTGTTTTGTCATTTGCTGTGTTCCTGCTGCACATATTATTATTGTAAACTAGCATTCCAAGTTCAGAAGGATTACTGACCAGTAGCACTCATCCCAATGCCAATGAAGGTCTACTGAGGACACTGTTCTCTATGCTACCCTGTCCAACCTGGAGCACCATGAAATCTATGCATGTCTGCTTTTAATACCATCCTCCCTCACAAATTGGTGTGCAAGTTGTTAGCACTAGGTCTCCAATATTCCACCAGCCTATGGATTAAAGACTTGAGAACATACACAAGGAGTTAGGGTTTCTCCCACATCTCCATTGCCATCAGGACTAGCCCAGTTCTCCTCAGGGTTGTGTGCTGAGCCTGCTGCTCTTTACGCTGTACGCCTATGAAGAAGCCTCAGCAGAGACTGCTTCCTGAGAGTCCTAAGGAAAAATAACATACCCCAGAAACTGGTGGGGTTCTTCCATTACTGCTCTATTGAAAGCATCTTGAGCTACTGCCTCTCTGTACGGGTTTCCAGCTGCTCAATAGCACAAGTAAAGTCTGCTAGTCTGCCCAGGCAATCACTGGTTGTCCCCTACATTCCCTAAAGAAATTGCACAGCTCATGCTGCCATGAATGCTGACAACATTCTAAGAGATTTGTTGCACCCCGCTCACAATATGTTCCAGCTGTTGCTATCAGGCTAAAGATAATTAAAGAAAATTTAAGCCAAGACCAACAGACTAACCAACAGTTTTTACCCAGCAGCTAATAGGTTACTGAATGCTAACCCTCTCTATTGAAGCTGAGGCTAATCTACCCATTAGGTTTTTTCTTTGTGTGCAATATGGTTTAATACCAAATGGCTTAAAATCTTTTTATATTTCTATATTTCTTTACATTGTTACAGGGTTAGGGTTAGCCCTAACCCTAACCCTAACCCTAACCCTAACCCTAACCCTAACCCTAACCCTAACCCTAACCCTAACCCTAACCCTAACCCTAACCCTAACCCTAACCCTAACCCTAACCCTAGTACGAATTGTTTTTTCCAAAAATAGAACCCTGTGGTACACTACATGACATACAGTGGTATCTGACATGATCTGATCGAGACAGACACTGGAAGTTCTGTCAGAGATGTAAGATAAGAAATGTTTTAGATCAGAATCTGATAAACTCAGCAAATTATTATCTATTATCTGTTTTAAGGTGTGGTGATCAACAGTGTTGAAGGCTGTGGACCGATCCAAAAAACCAGAACAGTAAACTGTCCAGAGTCTGCAGCCATCATTAAGTCTCTAGACACCTTAAGAAGGGACATTTCAGTGGAATAGTTTTCTAAAACCAGACTGAATTTAACCAAAGATGTTTTGTAATTCCATAAAATAAAAAAGCTGGACTGAGTAAGGTGCTACGAAAAGATTTGCTTCAGTGTAATAATCTCATAGAAACGCAGACACAAATGTAGGTGTTTGTGTTTATGTGCCTACGCACAAAGAAAAAAATCAGGGCCAGTGTCTGCATTGCAATTACTTTTCTGTCTATTACAGTTTTATATCAGTTAATCATTTAGAAAAAAAAACAAACTTTGATCGATTTTCATAAATAGAAAAAGAACACATTTCATAATTGGATCTAAATTGGTTCTGACATCCCAGGGGAATGAAAGGAAACTATTACTCTGACAGTCACAAGTTGCTTATTTATATAAACTGTAATCTGTGTTTAAAACGTGGCCTGGAAAGAGTGATTCCTTTACGTTTTTGTATCGCAAAGACCTGTTTCCTTATCAATAAACAGGAGTGACTTGTGATTAACAGTAAACAATTTTATCTTGAATTAGCAAAATGTTAAAGTTGATTTGTAAAAGAAAAAAACAATTGTATACTGCAGGTATCCATGTGAAAACAATGAATAAATGCTGCTGAAAGCACATGCCTGCATACAATATTTGTCCATTCAGCTACGCTAATAGTTTGTTTGTTTGTTTGTTTGTTTGTTTTTTACAGTAAAATAACTTTACTATCCGCCAGGCTACTTGGAACTACTCCTCATGCATGGCACTTAGACATTCTTATTTTCACCTTAAAAGTGGCTAAAAGTTAAAAAAAAAAGAAAAAAAAAAGACTGACTTTAACAAGATATGCAGCCTTAAGATAAGTGGCTTTGATTTAAACTGACACAAATCTTTGATCGGGCCGTTAACTGCAAGATGTGTAAATTAGCACTGTTTTGTGAATAAAGATGAAGCAGCACACACATCTCTTATCTCACTCAAGTAATAGTAAAGAGCTTTGTTGTTTGTCCTAGTTGACAAATTTACATGATTATGCACAAGTACGTAAATACAATGAGTCTGTAGTTGAATCCAAGCCACAAAAACATAAATGATAAGGTTTGTATGGGGTTATCCACTTACACCTCACAAGAACTAAAAACATTACATTAAGGCATACTGGGGTTAAAAGAAACTTGACGCTGAAACTTGCAATAGTTAAGCTGATTCACAATGACTTGTGGCAAGTTAATGTACTTCTTAGTATCTAAATTAGGGGTAGACAAATACAAATTTTAAAGGGCCACAGAAACATCCACGGATGAGTACGCAGTCTGGTGTGGGGGGGCTTGCTGTGCTGCTAAACTCTACTTGCAGTATGAGAGACTCTGGCCGTTTCATTTAATGGTCGTGGCCATTAAGTGAAACTTAAGGACAGCAGCGGCTGCAGCTCCTCATCCTGTAAAGACAACCTGCCTGGGCGGGACTGCACCAACTTGTGAAGTTAACGTGGAATTAGTGAAAGAATTTCAGCTTGGGGGACACAGTACATAGCTCGCGGGCTGGATCCAGACGGCCTATTAAGTAGCCCTGATCCAAATAAATTAAAACATGCATACAACACATTCACAAGAACACAAAGTTGCATTATTATAGGTTATTTACCTACTGATGGCTCCTTGTCCAATTTTGCAGAACTGTTGATGACATTTGAGAGATGGGATGATAAGATACAAGGTGTATCCTGATGTGATGGAATTGACTTGCGGTCACCAGGTGATGAGGACACAAAAACTGGAACATCTCCATATTTTAGATCTGACATATCGTGGGGAAAAACAGAACCATGGCTTGGCACAGGGCTGATAATTGACGGAACTCGTCCCTGGGATTTTTGCGCCGGCCGACGTCTGGCAGAAACAGGTGATAAAGGGCGCGTGAGTTGATTTTCTGATAGAAGACACTTGGGGTCACTCATGGAATCTCGGGATTGCTGTGGGGAGAATAGATTGCCTGTTGGAGCTTCACAAAGCTCCAGAGATGAGATTGTGTCTGCAAATAACTGAGAGGATTGGGGGGTTTCTGACAAGAGAGAAGAGTCTGCACCTTTTTGTTGTGGGGCTGAGTGGTAAACCTTTGGCAATAAGTCTGACTGAGTAGAACTTGATGGTGAAATTCTGAAAGTAGACCTCAGGGAAAACAATGCTGATGAAGAAGAAGAAAGATGCTCTTTGGGGATTACTGACATGCTACCATTCAAAGTTGAAACATCAGTGCAAAATAAAACAGGAGAGTGAGCAGACTTGGGCATCTCTGACTGTGAGCGTGGCAATGAAGATGACAATTGTGGTGACCTGTGGTTTGCTTTTGATTTGTGGATAGTGTGAGAGCCAACGGGCACAGAGGACTGTGATGTTGGTGTCTTGACTGATTTCCTTGATGCTCCAGGAGTTTCAGCAGTAGGATAAGTTGATGTCTTACTTTTAGAAGACAATGCTGCACAAGAGATACAAAAGAAAATCAGTATTTCATCTAGCTTTGCAAGTGTAAGCTTTAGAATGACCTCCCTAAAGAATAAAAAAAAGAAAACTTTGTTTTATAAGATTAAGAGAGCCAGGCCACTCTTAAAAGTGATATTTTGGTCATTTTAAAGTTGTTCTATCAGTTATTCACCTACAGTAAGGATCTTATCCACTGGTAACATCACTCAAAGCAAGTAGTCTCTAGAAATCAGTAGTCCTCTGACCAAAACAATTGTCAGACAGGGAAAGACCAAACAGTGACAAACTAGTGGATACATTTTTGGTTTTTAAAACAGCTGTTGTGTCAAAAAATTCATACTAACATGTTAGAACCTGTTTGGTATCCTCTACAACTTCACATTAGACTGTTAAGTTTGTTTCAACCAAACAAGGTCCAAACTGATACTGTGCATGCCACTGCAGCAGCATAAACACCATAAACTAAACAAAAGGTTGCACACACAGTTGTAGCAGATTACAAATAGATATTACAGGGTAACGCATTAGTATGACTTTTTGACGGAGTTATTTTAAATACCTGAGAATTAGCCGCTAGTTTTTCAACGTTCTGTAGCAGTGTCTTTCCTAATCTGACTAATTTACATCCAACGCATTTTTTTATTTAAAATTGGTCATGCAATATGAGACCACACTAACTGTTCTTAATATTCATTGTGCTGCATTTCTTGTGACATTCCAGTAGCAGCATCTTTCACCATTTATTTTTATAGATTTCATCTAATTTTATAGATGTTAAAATTTAAAGTTGATACATAGTAATTTAGTTTTGCTAAAGTTGAAGTTTTATTGTCATAGTTTATTTTTATTTTGTGTAAACACAGAGGCATGGAGTTATGTTAGTGAATGGGCAACATGATGGATGGATGGATGGATGGATGGTTAGGTTAACATGCACACAGCAAGAACAAAACATGACCGTAAAAGAAAAAACAAAAGGTGCACACAACCTCAGAGCAGGGCACAAGGCAGGTAACAGTAGGAGACTGGAGAAAACTGAGGAGTATCAATTAATGGAGGAGCAACAGGTGAGGTGATGAGCAGATTGAACACAGGTGTGAGAAGCTAAACAAATAAGCCTGAGGGACACAAAGGGTGAAGACTGAAAAACTATTAAACTCAGAATACAATGAAACTTGAATTTAAAACTCTTTATTTCTAAAAACAATAAACTACTAAACTCAATAAACAAAATATAAACATAACTGAGATTGCTCTACATACATGGAATTACAGAAAATCCCCAAAATAAAGATTCATCCGGCCTTCACAGTGGTCATTTTTTGGGCAGTTGTGTTGAAAAACTGTTTTTTTTAGATTTCAAATGCTCAGTAGTGCCCCCTGCTGATATGCAATAAGTGTGATATTATGCCCAATAAGGATTTTCATTCAGTAGTTGCTTCCTGAAGAACTGAAACAACAAAACTACATTTAATGCTTTTTATTTACATAACAAAAAAATAGGCATGAAAAATAGGTGAAAACAACAAGCTTTGTCTAAAATTGACCTCCTGCTTGGTGCTGATTCAAAGCTTCGGTTCGTGCGTCCCATCACTAACATACAGCTTAAAAATCACAAGACCCAACACTGAAAACATAATACCATGACAGCACACCATCAGTTCCATCAATCTAAAATCATAGTGCCAAACAAATCCAACCACAAAATCTATATCTGAGAAAAATAAATCAAATAGCAAAACTTTACACTCTAAAATATTTTAACCATACAGTCCTGGGTGTATTAATCTAATGATACGTTAACTTTATATACAGATATTTTTACAGAAAGTATTTTTATAAAAAGTATTATAATTTTACCTACGACTGTGTGTTAAGCCTTACCTTTGACTGGTTTATCTGGTTGGGGAAGCTGATGATCAGGTAAGTGAAGATTCTTGGCTGGTTTAGAATTTGTGACAGAATGTTTGGATGGCGGTGGAGGAGGGAGTGGGGAACGGTCAGCTTTTAAGAATCCGTCACTAGAAAAAGTTGTATCACACATTAGAGTTTGATCAGGAAACTTGATGAACATCAGAGATCCTGAGTGACAAACAGAGCAGCGTGTCAGTTTATGTCCCCCGTAATAGCAAAATGTCACTATTTGCAAATTCCTGACATATTTTTCAGAAAGTATTTTTATTTTGTGTTTGTTTTTCTTTATTAAAAGCTAACTGGGTGTTAACTCATACTTGCAATAAAGCTGCTTTATTAGTCCATCATATACATTCAAAGGATATGGACAGCAATAAGGGAGAATAAATGTGACAATTTTTCTCACTTCTCAGGGGAAAAAAAGGAAATTCACCCAGAAAGGCAATCACATAGGTATTTACCTGTTTGTTTACTAACTGTTTTGGCCATGACTGGTCGTTTCTACCCTGAAACCTCTGTCAGCACAAAAGCATGCAGTACTAAACTACTTTCTCTTTTTTAAATCCAGGGTGTTACAGCATGCATTGACACAACATCTTATGTGTGAACCCACACTGACATGTGGTTGTGTCACACGTAGTGGGTGTCAAAAAAATTAATTGTCTTCCAATCTTAGTTAATCTGAATATTCATTTTTCTGAGAGATAACTGAATTTAATTGAATGCAGCTAAACTTTATACTATAACTGCAACATGACTACATATATAATGGGGGTTTGTATACTTGAGAGGTAGCCATTGTGTTAGCACTTTATTGTGTTGTCTTCACTACACACAGAAAAGCAGATAAGCAATATATAACACATACAAAGTATCACCATTGTTTGATAAATCATCATAAATCATATTTAGTTTTCTGTAGAATTCTAATGTTTTCAGGTGAACACTTTCTTTGGGGTTTTATTTTAAACATCTATCCTCTTTATTTAGAAGAAAAGTGTAAATGTGGCAGGTGTCTGAAAGGTCAAGGTAAAGATTTTTTTAATTGAGCCTTACTTTATGTTATCTGTCTTCTGTTCAGCTGCTTGCTCTCTCTCTCTGCATGCCTGTGAAGAACAACAAAGATCAATATTTTCAAACAAATGAGAGAGAAAGAGAGTGGTGGAAATGCATAATGACCCTCTGTGTGCAGGACTTGTGTAAATATGATTTGGGTGTTTATGTTAGTGAAACACTTCAGTCATTCTCACCTCATCCAGGACTTCTATGACAAGGAAGGATTTAGGGGTGGAAATCTGCGACTCAGATTTGCTTCTGTTGTCAGGAACAGCAAACAGTGATGCAAAGTAATGATGAAAATCATCTTCCTCAGCTATAAATACAATCAAGATTAGGAGAGAAGGGAAGAGTTAGACAACATTAATGGTGTCAGGATTAAAAAGATTTACCTTTATAAACTCACTGCATTATCTTTACTTTTGAAGTGATGTTACCAGAAAAGCTGCATTAATATTTCACTAAAAGCCAATTAAATGGATCAATGTGAGTTAATTAGAAATATCACATTGTGTTTTTGTTATCCAGAGTTTAAGACTGCATGAGTATTTATCACCTAGCCAGAATGCTGGCTAAGAATCATTATACAAGCTGTACAAAAACAGCTACACAGTTACAGAATTGTGCAGCTTTGGATATTAGATTTTCATGTTTATAGCAAACAACATTCAAATTTATTTAAAGTTTCTTTCAATGACCAAAAGCTTATTATTATTATTGTAAATTATTTATTTGTTTCCAATATTTCTACGTATTTTTATTGCTAGCATTATTTTAATAATAATAATAATAATAATAATACATTTTATTTCAGGCGCCTTTCAAAACACCCACGGTCACCGTACAATTAAAATCCACAGTAAAAAACGTCAACAAATAAAACCACAATTTAAACAACCAGCATAAAACAATCAGAATAAAACAGCCATCAGTAATAAGGTGCACAGTAAAAACACAAGACAGAATCATAATCACATCATAAAATCATTAACCAGGATAAAACAACCATAAATCACAGCAATCATTACACTTTTAGATGCTATTAAAGTGTTTGTGCAGGTTATTATTAGCAAAACATCTCCTGACCCATTGGATGAATTTCATTAAAACTCTCAATAAGTCATCTCTGGATGAACATCTGCAACTGAGTCACTTTTGAGTCAAACCAATTCAAGATGGTCGCCACAGTTAATCAGCCTTAGCAAATACAAAAATGGCTATAAATCAGTCAATTTTACAGATAGTGAACTAGAGATTGGTGTGGTAGTAGCTGAGAGTGATTCACAGCACAGACTGAGTGCTAACAGGTTTTGTGATAATGTGTGCGATTGGGCATAAAGTCATTTCCCAGATTTGACCAAAGCAGCTTTAACGTCATCGTTTCTCAACAAAAAAAAAATCTAATCTTAGAACTCTGGCATGAGAGGCAGAGGGGAATATGCATTCATTCAAGAAATGCTAGGGCTTTCATTAATGCAGTAATATATTATATAAAACTATTAGGATATATTACATTATCTCCATGAAACTCATTTGTAATGTCCCACTGGATAATGCATTTAAAGCACTTTGGTTTCAGCGCTGCAGACCAAAAACACACATGTTGTTTTGGCTTCTTGTTACATAGAAATTCAGCTACCATCTTTCTCTGATGCCATAAAGTTTTCTATAGCCTTCAAGGAAAACAAAAGCAGAAAGTTTATTCTTTTACTATTTGATGGTACTAATTATTGTACATTTACTTAAATTTATGTTCATAATTTGTTTAAATTGTTGTTTAAAAACTTATAAACATATATATGCACATTATTCTTTACTAAAAAGTCTGGTCCTCATGTCACAACTTTCATAACTCTGCTCAGATTTGAATAATTTATGCCTCTTTCTTGTAGTTGCCGATATATGCCAATAAAACAAAACCCTCAGTGTCTTTGGGAAATGTAGATCGGCTCATCATCTGATAACCTATTCCTACCACCTGCTCCAAACTTTTGTTCTAATCCACACCAGTTACAACAGGTTGCAGAGTCTCTCCTCCTCTTCTGTCTTTAAATATGAAAGGGTGGGAAACAAATGTGTGCATGAATAATGAAAGCTGTTTACTGGCATTGTGAGGGGAGCTCCCCCTTGTTTTAAACTCATATTTTCCTATGCTGTCAGACCCATGTGGTGATGTGATGGCAGTGTGTGTGTGTTTATGTTTACATGTTTGAGTGGATTCATGTGTTGATTCATGCAACGCACAGAGACCTTTGGTTAGTCTTTATTTAAAACAAATGTTCTATTTGGTCAAACTAGTTGTAACGTGATTTAAAAAGTCAACCAGAGTGAGGACTGAAGAAAAAAATTAAATATTGTTTGCATCAAGGACACCAAGTACTTTTATTTTTGTTTTTTGCTTTTATAAATCAAACTTATGCTACAAGTTGTGTGGATGTTTCTCATTAAACATTTGAAAGACTAATGAAGGCAGCTACACAGCTGCAAGAGAGCAATAAGGTTAGGCTCAAAGTCCAGCCTTACTGTTACAATCAGCTGACTGAGGAGGTTTGGAAGAGGAGAAAGAGTTCTGATCTGCCCATCTTCTTTTAGCTTTGGTAGAAAATCAGAACACTCTACTGACTGATGAACCACAGATAGCGAGCTCCAAACTACAGGCCGATACCGCGCTCCCTTAGTCTGCTCCATTCCTTACTCTGTCAGTTTTAAGCCACCTATAACAGCCCTCTACCCACACAATCACAGCCAGTGATTACCTGTCACACTGCCATGGATGGATGGGCAAGCACCGATACGTCTGACCCACTGAGAGAAAAAGATTTTGCAAACCTGTGTTTGTATATCTGACTGTGATGTGTGTGTAAATGTGTGCTTGTGCAGGTCATCTGTCACAGACTACTGTGTCCAGAGCTGAGTTTGTTTGGTCTGAGAGCCTGTTTGCCCTATGTGTATTGGTGAGGTGGGGGGCAGAGCAAAAGCATCATGCTCTCAGGGTATCAGTGCCCGTTTTTGTTTTAAAAGATGTATATGGACGCATAGATGCATTTGTGTGTTTTTACACACCTGTAAGGCTGCTGCGTATCTCCTCTCCCTCTTCTGTGTCTGAGGTGGTTAGTGACTTTAAATCTATGTCAGAGCCCAGAGACGGATGATGGCTTTCGATTGGTGTTCTGGAAACAAAACCATTCTTAAATCAGTCAATAAGGTTGAGAGAAACAAAACTTGTTCCCGTCCCTTTAAGCATGCATGCATGCATCCCTCCATCCATGGGTAGAAATATCTTTGTTTTCTATGTCTCCAGATAACATGTCATTTCTCAAACCTCCAACATTTAGTTTATTTACATAATACTTTATATGCATCATCCACTATGAGCTGTGTTCCCTGAGGGCGTCACCAGAAAGCAATAAAAGGATCCATGTTGACCTTTTGGTCTCCATTGGTCTTTTGTGATATCTTTTATTTTGATCCATCTATTCTTACAGAAGGCAATTTCAGGAGATAAGTTGAGTTCTTCTGTTGGATTAAATATTTTCTGATATCTAAACGAGCATCACTCCACACTCATTTACACAGTGACAAATTGCTTAATCTCTCAAAAAGAATAAGAAATAAAGTATTCCAACAAAACATCATAAATTACTTAAATGTTGTTTAAATATAAATTATGGACCTGCGCTACTGAATTGCAAATGGCATACTGATGTGATGCAGCACAGATGGTTCAACCATTGTTATTGAATTAAAGCCTACAGTTTTATAACTGTGCCCTTGATACATACCATCTCTAACTAAGCAAAACCACCAAGAGGGATGAAACCTTAAATAAAACATTTCCCCTCCTGTATTTACCCCTTTGTTTAGCTCAGCCACATCTTTAAGTTTGATCTAAAGCTATCCTACAGAAAACACCCATGAAGCAGTGGGATGTTGGTCATAACTCAGCTACACGAGCTTCTCAAACCTTAGCTCTGAGTGACTCTGTCAAACTAGTCACATTATTTGATTCAGACTAGGCATTTCTACCTTTATTCCAGAACACGACTGACAGCAGAACAAAACAACAAACAGCACAAACAGAAATGTGTGGATCTAAAAGTTCAGTGGAGAAACAATAGAAACATGCAAAATGATTGACAAGCAAGAAGGAAACACATTTTTTGTGTAACGGCTTACTAAAAAATACTTTTCAGAAAGTCTTAAAAATAAGTTTTCTTTATGTCAAAATATTGACCAACTCTTCCTGACCTCATTATTTTGGAATAACATTATCCTCCTACTGGAATCCTCAGTCAATCATAATTTCCTTTTTTTAAATTTCATATGCAACTTTTGCTTCATCTAATGTCTGTAATTGTATGTAAGCTGAATAAGACTAATACTCCCCACCCCATTCAAGTGTGTTTAAAAATCTATAATCAGTAATAAAAACAAAGACAAGAATGGACTGCTCTGATGTCATAAAATGGCACTTTTTTATTTCACACTATTAAAAGAAAGGTCAAACATCTTATATTTTCCTGGTTAAATAAAGGTTGGTAAATAAATCAAATAAAATATTTTCCAAAAGACGAGAAACATCAAATTTATCAAAAATATTGTGGCTAGATTAAATCAGTTTTTAGAGATGCAGCCAGTTCATATCTCAGGCTGTGCAGACTTTTATTCCAGGGTTCAGTGCTCAGTGTTCAAACTCTGGCTATTGATGGAAAGGTGAGCATTCACTTACCCTACCTGAGTCAGCTCAGGGAATCAGACTAGCACTGCCTTGGTCACAAGCTTGCTTTCTATAACCTGCAGGCCACGCACAAATCTACCAAGGTGATAGAGTTTACGACTTTAATATAGCCGAGCACTTTTAGCAGATTCTTTAGAGCTCCCTCCTGCTCCACACTCCCCCCTTCTCCCATTATTATTGAAGCTTGTTAAAATTCAACCTCTCCTTCCTTCTCCCCTCTAGCCAGTAAGTCTCTCTGTCTCTCCATTAAGCTCTGCCACCATCACCGCTGCAGGCTTACTGCACTCCAGATTGGCTCTCTAGTCTATTCCAAAGTTAAAGGCTGCTACAGCTGGGGACTTAGAGCATTCCTGCTTAGACAGTGAGCAGGCCCAAAACTACATTGCACTCTCTTTCCTGCTGACCTGCTCTCCAGTAGAATACTAAACCCAAAAGAAGCTGCTTAAATAAAGGTTGTAATAATGTGGCATGCAGAAGCCCAACCTGCAGGCAATGCACCGCTCAATAAGTGCAAAGAAATTGTTTTGTACACTAGTGACTTATGTGAGCTGAATATGAAAAGGCACGAGAGCTGCGTGCCATGGTTTACAAAAATAACTTTAACAAGAAAAGCATGTGTGTGTGTTTGTGTGCATATAAAAGTACATTTGTGTCCTAATAATAAAAGTGGTAACAAAGAGAATGTGTTGTTAAAAGGAAAGAATGACCAATAACCTTTCACTTGGCTATTTATACAGATTTTACATTCAAATAAGAATGAAAACACGGTGCTATGAGATAATAGACATGTGACAAATATCATGTAACCCAGTCATAACTTTTGATTTGAGGTTGAGTAGTAATAAAACATGTTGTAAAATACACAATAAAAGCCTAAAATGAGTTATGGGTTTTTCTGTAAAAGGCAGAAAACATATAACTTGTGCTTTCTCAGATTTTAAACACATACAGTATTTCCATCGAGCCTGTTGCTTGAAATCCATGTCAGACGCCTGAACAAGGTTTAGAATATGTACTGTAAAGCCATGTTTGCACATAAACTGTGGACAGTGTCAGAAGGGTCATGTCCAAACATTTCCCCCAGTTGCCCTTTTACTCTGAGGAAGCTGAAGATTGACCTTTTAAACATGTTCTCTCTACTACAAATACACTACAGTTGAGCCTGGGTGAAGCATACAAGAGGTAAAACATGCAAAAAGTCTAGAGTTGCAGACATGTTTGTGTTTCATCTACACCACACTGACAATGGTGGAGGGGCTATCAACTTGTCAATAATAAAATCTATGTTATGTAGGGGCAAATATATTTCATATTGATAAAAGAGTGAAAAGCACACAGTAAGAAAAAAGCAACAAACATCTTTGCTGCACATCCACTAGCAACAAATGCTCTGCTCCATTCACACATGGGCTCATTTGCACAAAATTTGAGATGATGTTTGTGAAATTTCATAGCTGTGAATGATTGAAAATGGTCTCTTTGTTGCACATGCACATTGTTAGATATACCTGCGGTGCTTCTTGAGAAACAACCTATCCATGTAGGTAAGGCTGTTTTCTGTAAACTCCATCTTGACAGCTTGCTTCTCCTTTCCGCTGCCTTTTTGTCCTTCAGCTTCTCTGTCTAGAGGGAGGTCAGCCTGGGTCGTCATGGCTGACACTAATACTGGGGAAATATGGGTAAAGGAACATCAAATATATATATAAAAAACTTGAAATAAGACAATGGAAAAATAGCCTGGAGGAAAAAGGAGGTAAACAAAGCAAAAAAAGAAGGAGGGAAAACATAATCTGCAATCTTCTCAACACACCTTCCTTCAACAAGTGAGAATACACTTTTTCACCACAACAAAAATGCCAAAACACAAACAGACAGCAGGTAGCCCCATGGGAATTAAAAAAAAAAAGATCTAAACAATACAAAAGGAACATAGTGAGTGCGTGAGAGAAAAAGAATGATAAAAGTAAGTAAAAGAAATGCTATGATTGTATTCCAAACACTTTGGCAGTCCACAGTGGCAGCTTTAAATTGGGTCCTGGTGCCATTGGCCTGACAGAAATAATTAGGGCTGGAGGGGCTAGCAGCAATTTGCAGAGCAGTGCAAACGGAGATGAGCAGAGTTTGTCCAGGCAGTAAAGCAGAGAAAATAGGAAGTTTAATGATAAGCACAAATACCTAGATACATAAACACACAATCTAGAATAATAGCGCTAATCAAACACACCCACATAATTCCTCAACACACAAACTTCTGCACAAATGTAGAAACACAGCTTTTATGAAATTTCTTGTTTAGTTTTTACATATACACACAGCTGAGGCTATTAATGCAGCTAAACACTCTCACTGTCATTACCCCAATATGCCCCCCACATC
>SSNR01000099.1:1802618-1835743 GCA_006937965.1 Callopanchax toddi | reverse complement strand
CCCCCCCCCCCCCCCCCCCCCCCCCCCCCCCCCCGACTGCAGAGGAAAGCACTTTCTATAAGACCTTTATTGATATTGATTAACTGATCAGAGCACAGACAGGAGGATTGGAAGCAGAAAAGATGAGGAGAGCATAAAACTGGGTGGAGATGAGAGACACTGGAGCAGACAAGTAGAGGTTAAAAAATATATAAATATTGTTTTAGGTTTTTCCCACATATCTGTTGAATGGACAAGAAATTCTCTCCGTTGGTATTGCATTAAAAACAACATTCTGAAAGCGCGTTCCACACTCCGGCTGTATACACGTTCCAGTTTATTTATTGATGTTTCAGACCTCAGGCCTTCCCTAAGATCACTGACGAGGGCCTGAGGGCCTGAACATTGATAAATAAAGTGGAAACGCATTTGGAACTGGAGAGTTCAACACTTTTTTCCCCATCAGTTTTTAATGACCAACTCCTTTTTGGTGTGTGTTACTTTCCTTTCTTTTGCTGTATGATATTAAAGAGGGACACATCTGGGGAACAGTCTGAGTTAAAACTCTAGGTTTGTGTCTGAGCTCATTAAAGATTGACTGAGATGAATTGTAAAGCTGTGCTTTCATGGTCTGATAAATCAGAATATGTTCTGTTTGTTTATAATTTTTAATAATGGATGCCACATCCTCCAGGCTATAAAGGAGAGGAACCATCTAAATTGTAAATACTAGCAGCTCTATTTGTACATATGACTTATTGCAGGTTATGGCTTAATCTGCACAGCTGGAAAGATACGGTGTCATTAGGAAAATATACAGGACCTGCAGCACGGCATAGTAACCTCCATCCTAAAACTTTTTTAGAAACACTTAAACTATTGAAATGTGTCTCATTGTTTCCTGCTAAACCCCGACTGTGTTGATAATGAATGAGGTGATACACACCTACAACCATGTGTATTTAGCTCACCTGGTTTGGTAGGTATCCTTCCATCCATAGTTGTGGTCTGTTTTACTCCACCACTCCTCCCTGCCCTCCACAGCATCAGAGCCTCCTGGAAAGATCGTGCAGACTCCTCCTTACTGTACTGCCCTCTAAGAACAGAGGAGGCCTCTCTTCTTGTATCATCTTCAGGTATTCCCACTTTACTCTCCTGTCCAGGTTTAACAACCAACACATGCAACAAAATGAATTTTTCATGGTTAAAATGTGATGCAAACAAGCCCTCACAACTAAAGGTGAGCACTAATACAATTTTAATATGGATCTCAAAAATCTTCCTTTTGATGTAGTGAATTCAGCCTCGTGTTAGAATAACTGCATACTAATCTGTTGAATTGCTAAACATGCATTTATTTATCACTGCAACTACATGAAGTGAACGCTTAACAAAATACTTGTTGTTGAAGACACTGTAATACATGTTTATCTGGGTCTGAATCTGATCATAACAATAGGTATGAAATGGATCTAGACCTGAACCTGTGTTAATATAGAGTTGGATGCTAGGAGGACTGAACTGGACTTTTTTGTATGCTGCTTACAGAAATGATGTTTGTTGTAAAATTGTGCAATATGAATAAAGTGAATTACTCTGAAAACAAGGGCATGCACCATGTCTTTAACGTCTGCAGCTTAACCTTTTCAGGGTTATGTAAATAGCAAATTGTTTAGATGAGTCTGGGAGTCAAATCTGAGCATTAGACTTTTAAATGTTAGTTAAAAAAACCCATCCATCCATTTTCTATAACCACTTCATCCTCCACAGAGGGTCACGGGTTAGCTGGTGCCTATCTCCAGTGGTCCAGGGGCAAGAGGTGGGGGGCACCCTGGACGGGTCGCCAGTCCATCACAGGGCCACACAGAGACGGACGAGACAAGCAATCAGTCACACACCCACACACACCTAAGGACAATTTAACCCATTATGTTCAAAAGTTGTGTAAATTATATAAATGTATCGCACTGCACAGTGTACATTTGGCAGAAATAATTAAAAAGTTGCCATGATTCCTAAAAATGTATCCGTATTTTAGACCTTAGATCCACAGTGATACAACAATTAATGGTTTGTTCTTCAAGTCCCCATTTTTGTCATATTAAAAACATTTTTTGATTTGAAACAGTAAGAGTCTAAACATCACCTCAATAGTCTAAAAAGTGATACAGTGGTTTGTATTTTTCCACATCTTTCAACCTTGGATTTATAACAAACTGATTTTGTGATAAACAAGCAGGTCACACAAGTTATTGAGGCTGTTGCTTTTTGGATTGCTAGCTTTATACGAGTATACCTATTCAAATCAAACAGTAATTTTCTCACTGCCTGCTGACCCCAGCTGTTTAAAATGACTGCTGTGAATGCTGTGGTGTAAAGAGCATGAAATGTCAGTCTAACTGTTCTTACCAGACCTACACTGCTGGAGGGTACCTTTAGTCCAAAGGTGCATGGAGTTCACAAGCTTGCCTTTAGATACAGCCTGTGGATGTAGCGTCAATTAGGGTTTGTTTGAAGTTCTTTCAATTGAGTCACAAGGTCCAGAAGTAGAACTTGCACCACGTGGACACTTGCTTGATATCTTTTTGACTGCAGCATAACAGCAAGTAAACTAACAGTTAAAGAGTTTATCCACTGTGAAAAACTCATTAACACTTTAATGCTGTAATGAGTTGTGTATAACTTTCTTTTATTAGTATTAAATACTATACCACAAATACACATATGTATGCACATAACTGAAATAATAGAAGTCAAGAGAGCGTTAATTAAATTCCCACTGTTATTTGCAGAATATCTGTAGGCTTAGGAAGAATCAAGACTAACCCAATTTGTTTCTTTTAATCATATTGCTTAAAGACACTTTTAAAAAGACTACATTTATCTAAAGATTAAATGTTTCCTTTTCAGAGGTATGTATATGGTATGTTTTCTGGAGAACAAATATTACATGTGCAGAACTTAAATTATTAAATAAGTCAACTTGCTCTCTGATCACCAGCTGTAGTCATTGAGAAACTTCTCATGTTTTCCTTTGACCTTTGATCCTGTTTGTGGGCTGTCATCTTTCCGTCTGGTTATTGCGTCGGATGCGCTGGTGTGATTGGAATCTGAGATTTTACCAGTACTGGGATTAATGGTACTGGAAAAGGAGCGAGACATAATCTGTTCCTGAAAGCAGCTGACGTCTGGTTCTCAGTCAGTAAGTCTGTTTGCAAAATAAGGTCCACAGGATACAGCACAAGAGCAGTATTTAGCAGCAGCTAAATAGTTCAAGTATGAATCAAGAGCAAATTTGGGGACAACATTATGTTTATCTAAAGGTAACCAATTTATGAAGCTGTATATATTGCTGTATATTGTATATTGCTTAACAATCAGAGTAAATATAGATAAAAAATAATAAAGGTTTCCAAATTATTCTGTTTTTTCATAGGACACCAAGAAGTTGTGAAAAATGAAAATGATAAAGTGACAATGGAAGGCAGAAGAGAGCAGAATCTCCCTTAAGGGCCCTAACAGGAAAAGGCCCCCAGTGGAACCAGACACAAGTAAGGAAATGTGACAGTAAGGTTTGTTTCTGGAAAAATAAATTAGATTTAGCTTTCAGGAGCTTTGCATGTAAAAAGAAAGGGTTAATTCTATTCTTGATTTAGCAGGCAGCCAGTAAAGAGAATCAGTATCAGATAGGATCTCTTCTCCCATCAGAACTCTCATTGCAGCTTTTTGAATCAGTTGGAGGCTTCTCAGACTGTCATTTAAGCAGCAGTTCAATCAAGAGCTGATAAAAGAAGCAATTTTTATTACTTTGAGGAAAAATATCTCCCTAATGTTGAAAATGCTAGCTGGATTAATTTAATTTTAGAGACCTCTTCTAAAAGGGAATTAAAGGACGTATCCAGGTCAAAAATAATTAGGAGACTCTTTAGAAAACAACAAAAAGCTAAGCTACAGCCATCCAGAGTAACTACATTATGCTATTTTCCTGAGAGCCAGTAAATGCGATCAACAAGAATTAGCATTCTTATTGTAAAACTGCAGACAAGAGATTTAGCACTCACAACTTTTACACAAATTAAAGTAATAAATACTCAGCAAGCCTTATTTGAAGTACAACGATGGCATAAAAGCAATGAGACGATGCCACTGTAGGCAACTTTCATGACCCCATTTGGAGGGTAAATCCTAATCATTTTAAGTGCTTACACCTACATCCCTGGCATGACCTTGAAAGTCAATACAGAGAAGTCAATTTTATGGAGTTAAAATATGCACCTCTATTTTATCTAGATTAATTCACAGAGAATCCATGCAGTGTGTGAGCATGACAAAGCTGGCACTGTGAGTTAGTCCACTGAATTTAGTGGCAATCTCCAACCAAAAACAGAGACGGTAATCCATACTGGGCAGAAACGAAATGTGTCACTGGCTGCCTGATGGCTGATTGATTCCCAAAGCTGAAGGCATTTATGTGTTCATTAATTATCAATAACAAGTGGGGCTGCTGATCTCATAGTATCTGTAGATCTTATCTCTGAATGTGTTGATGAGGTGACGATAGAAATTAAGATTTTAGGATTCAGATGTAGAGCATTATTTCAGACAATCTGACTCGTCTTGACTCATCTTGTCTGTCCAATTTACTTTGTAACCATTATAACAGCAGGATGATGGGCCATTGGTGCTATGGAGAAACACTCTTTCATCATCTGTTTAGAATCTACCAAACAAGCATCTTAACTGCTGTCTGACACAATCAGCAACATGATAAAACAGCATTCATGAGCACTCTTCCTGTGTGGCTTGACTGTCATCCAGGCAGCACTGAAGAGTTTTAAAGCCTGGTACTGTATATGTATGTTATAATGACTTGAATGTCAACACCTGAAATTGGACCTGTAGCACCTTCACAGAGATCCTGAAGAGATTCTATAGGGCACAAGTAGCACACAGAGGACCGAGAAAAAGAATCCGGTGAGGTTAACAAAAAAACTTTTTCCAATATAGTTTGGATACCTACCAACAAGGTAGGCTGAACTTAAAAAAAAAGATTTAGTGAAACATAAAAATGATTTTCCTGGCAACACCTGACATTTTCTCCTACACAAAAGACAGACTTGGTTATAGATGGTAATATTTACAAATGTCTAATTGGACACAGAAACATGTGCGTAATCTGAAAAATAATCTGCTTTCATCAGTAAGCAAAGTGCAGCTCATTAAGTGATATGAGCTGAATTCAAATATCAAAGAAGGACACTTCCCTGTGCTTTTTTTTTTTTTTTTTAGAATCAAATCTGTGTCCAAACAATACCACAAGCCTGGAGATTTGATCTTGATTCTTAAAGCCCTTTGATGGCAAATGTTTGCATCAAAAACAGATAGAACAAACAGAATGTATTTTCTTTTTTTCTGACCACTTTCCAGTTGTGTTTACAGGTGCACTTTGATGAAAACTGAAGGCCTTTGTGTGCCTAAAACAAAGAGCTTGTCAGATCATCTAACAGCATCTAAAACCTCCTTTGTGTTGTATAATTGTAGTCTAGTCATTCCAACTTAAAAGACACAATCCAGAACTCTAAGCACAACGATTACATGTGCAACTGGATACAAGTAAATGTAACTTTTTTCTTCTCTGTCAAAGTCACAATTTTTCATTTTCAGACAACTTGCATGCAACGTCCTAAGGAAATGCTCTTTAAAAACTAACAATCCTCAAGATTGTGTGGAGCAGGACCATTCAGTGCCACTGCCCTGCATGTTTCATCTGTTTAGCAGGGGTGTTAGTGCAGGGAAACGTAGAAAACATGCAGGTTGTGGCCCTCGACAACCAGGATTGAATAGCCCTGGTGTAGAGAATGAGTGTGGTTGAATGATCAAATAAATTACCCACTAAGGTATGCCTTCTCCTAAACATTTGTCTTTATCCTCAACTAATGGTGCTTACCAGCTGCTAATGAACACTGTTTACCTCTCATTTTAATATCCAGAGACATATTTAAATGACTTCTGAGAGTGGATAAGTCTCTGGTGTTGCAGGGCTTGGCTTTGTCATCCTCAAATAATCAGACTGTCTATCACATATGAGAACCATGCAGTAAATTATTATCTTCAGGTGTTATTCATTTATAATAGAGTAAACAGTTTCAATTGCTAATGTAAAATTATTAACCACTTTTTTAACCAATAAAACTAAAATACAAAAAGAGAGTAGGGATGATATTAAAGACAATGCAAAAAAAAAAACAGTTTTATATTATTTAAATGAGCTCAATGAAACATGCTAAATGGCAATTTAAATAATGCTGCACAGTTAAATAAGACCCATCAATGTTCCACAGCATACCTCACCCATTTGATACTTCATATGGTTTTGACTTAATACAAAGAATGATTAATTAATTGAACATTAATTGAACCAGTTATGCGTGCGTATGTGTGTGCATGTGCGTGAAAGGCTGAACACACAAGTTGATGAGGTACTGATGAAAGCCTCAACTCATACTGATGAAATTAATATTCTTTTTGTCTATTTTGTGTCTCCTCCTCTATCATTCTTTCCAAAGAAAATCAAACAGGATTAGCATGGGAGAAAGAGAGAGATATGCCTGCGTCAGCTGCATGAGCGTAATCCCCGGTCTTTATATCCTGCCAAAATACACAATTTTGCATTACTAGTGGCTGAAGTGAAGATAAAAAGCAAGACGAACACTGGAAAGATGCAGAAAAAAAAGAAGCTGTCTGGTGTGGTTTTATGGAGCTTTTTCAGGGGGCTCTTTTTGTCTCTGTCCATGTGCATGGCTTTGTCTCATCATGTTGGCTCACAAATGTATTTTAGTGTGTTAACCCAACTGGTAATAAAGCATGGATGAGAAGACTGAACATCCAGCTTCAGCATTAATACAAACTAAGCTATTGTATAGTAATAAAGCAACATCCAAGCACAAAGTGGATATCAATGGTCTAGTAAATCTCTTTGGTGGTGCCACTGAATAAAAATAATGACACCCAAGACATGAATGAGAATTTGGTTCAATTCCAAACATACTAGGAAGAAATATAATGCGGCTGGAACAAAACACAAACTACACAAATACCTAAAAAAATGACATTACATTACGCTTATGAACTATACTTTCCAGGTTTTTATAGCTACAACGTCAGAACAGGAAAACACAAGTATAAAACATGGTAATAAATAAATAAAAAACAGCCCAGCCACCTTGAAGAACTCACTCCCTCACGTTGAACCCACATTTGCACGCATCTATCAATTTAGGATTTTCAGCTAATCTAATGTGCATGTATATTTACTCTCAACAAAAAGGCCAACAAATGGACCGTTCACCATCTACAATAATTCAAAAATTTCTTATGGTACTGGCAATTTTATATTGATGTTGGGGTGAGTTTGTGCATGGCTGTCTGTCTTGAGTATCTCTGCGTTAGTCCTGTGATAAACTAGCAAATTGAGCATGGATGCCTTATTATGATAAAAAATGGGAGAGCAAAATTAGGAAGATATAAATCTATTTAGTGGACTATGCCACCATTGTTTTGCACACAATCTTATATTGCAGTACACTGCTATGGAACTGAGGCCTCGTTAAAGCTTGCTTACACACAAAATGGGGTCTGAAAGTTGTGTAAGTCACCTTAAAGGCAAACTTTGTGATTTATAGAAAAAAAAAGGGACAAAATGTGTGTAATTTTAAGCAAACGCTGACCCTGTCGTAAGCAAATTTTGGAGACAGGGAAACTGGCAGTGCAGCCGGTGGGATGACAAAATGGTGAATTTAAGCAACATTTTCAAACTTGTAGACCTTTGCACACTTACACGGACGCACACACACGCACGCACACACGCAAAACCAACAGTCACCCTCCCACCCGTGTCTCAAACAGAATAAAACTGAGAATCTGAATGAAAATATGTTGCATTTAAGAGTTACATCACAGTATGTTCATACATATATCTCTTCAAACTATAGCAGTTACACATTATGGTGCATTAATTTTGATGAGGTGTGTATCAAATAGTGTAATTACTTACTGCAATACTGCAGTGACACTCGTGCGTAATGGATGCGCTGGTTCTCCTTGAAGATCACGCTAATGGCACAATTCAGATGGGGAGAGTTTTAGGAGCCACAAAGATTTCCTGGCCCATAATGATGACTGGCTGATCAGCTGATTTAGATTCCCTATAGATCTATGTATTGAACTGTTAGATCGACCTGCCTGCTGGCACCTGCAATCCCACGGCACCCTTGCAGTTTCTGACCAGTCTTGGGTTTCTTTCAGCTGGCTGTTCCAGTGGGAATTAGCCAACAAGCAGACTGAAATTTGTTTGCTACAATGAACAATATGACATTTCCTGCCTAATACCCCTTTGAATTAAATTAAATGTTTTTATTAAATGTTACCCTTCAATCATCCATTTATTTGTGATGCCACAACTATGATTGCCACAAAAAAAAACAAAACATTTTTCCGTTTCTCCACCTCAGCCACAAACCTCTTGAATTCAGTCTCTGTGAAATTCTGTTTTCTAGACCTCTTTGTTGCCAGGATTAATCATGAAATGACAGAAATCATCCAGCTTGTGCACAATAAGGGCATAAGCCAACCACGTATATGAGAATGTAATTTGGGGCCTGCATGTCTAATTGGTCATGTATTGAGCTCATTGTTTTAAATGATTTGAGAAGCACTTTTACACAAGTCTACAGTCAGTAGAAATCAGTTGCTTTCTTTAAAAAGTTTGCTTTGATTTGCTATGCTGAGAAATAACTAACAAAACCAAAAAAATAATCAAAATTGGGAAAGATATAATTGAAAACATCTGTAAAGTAAAAATAAAAAGAGACAGAAAGAAACACAAAGAGGAAATAGACTTGATGCACATGTGATGATGCTAACATCCATAGGGATCATGCTGTGGAACTTCAGTGCCCCCTTCTGGTGGCATTTGAAAAAACAGCCTAAGCAGTAGTTTTCAGTGCATTCAGTACACATCTAGAACAGACAGAAATTCCCATCAGTGTGTGCACATGGAGGTGTGTGTGTGTAGTTTGGGTGTGAGAGACAGAGCTTATATGAACGAGATGGAAATAAAAGATCTGTGTATTCACATGAGCAGAAATTATTTACAAATGCTACGTGTGCACACGTTGCAGGTTCGTGTTCATTCAACTTTCTGCAGAGGCAAGCTGAGAAACCCTGCTTAAGATTTAAACCTAAATCCGGATATCTCCCTGCCCTACAACCTCATCCTTTCCACACAAACCTTGACAGGTGGAATGAATATTGAAATGGGTCCTCTAGCAGGATACAGCTATATTATTTGTTTGTGTGTGCATGCGTGCGTGCGTGCGTGCGTGTGTGTGTTTCAGAAAGAATGCATGAAAGTGTCTATGTGTGCATGTACAGTATACGTCTCTTTAGGGTGGATGTGTGTGTTACATTTTTGCATGTGTGGGTGTGTGAATGCATCTTAAGGGAGGTCATTATCATTTCTATCTCAAAGAATCTCAGTCTTAGCAGTAGAGAGAAAGTCCTTGAATCAGCAGGTTTGAGAGATATATCTGGACTAGGTGGTCAGAGCTCACGGGCAAGACCAGGAGGACTGGAGATGCAAAAATTGAAGAGTGGAAAGGATGAAAGGCTTCTGTATCAGGGAAAGGAAAATCGTTTATCTGATTCCCTTTATTTGGCTTGTGTGTGTATTTTTCTTTCATGCTAATGGTTTCCTCCCAGTAATTTCCACTAGTCAAAGTCAGACAGTATGGAGAATTGCACAAATAGAAAATAATATCATTATCTTTTGATTGTCTTTCAAGGGAAAGTTAAATATTCACTTGCTTAATGACTTAAAACCTTCACTCAAAGGCCCTTTTCGTTCAGTTGTATAATTAAAATTCATTTTCTTGTTGTTACTGTTTATCTTAAGAGATAATTGAGATAAATAAGCCACTAAACTAAACATTTCAGCATTACCTCTGATAAAAAGGACATTTCTACCATCAGACTAAAATTAATCTTGTTCCTTTTTACACTTGTTTATCTTATCGTTTCTCCATTTAGTTCTTTATTATTCTTGTAAATAATGCATTTACTGTATGAGTAATAATGGGGTAATTCTTTCCTCTCTCACAATCCACTAAGCGAATCAAGTGTATGTGTGTGTGAGTGTGCACGTACACGCAAATCTACAGCTCTGACATAGTACTTTGATAGCATGCCATAAAACACAGCCTCATTTCCCCGCTCAGGCCTGGAGATAAATTACAGCCACTCCCCCGGGGACGAGGCATCCCTCTCAGGTTGCATATCACTGTGCACTCTATGCAATGCAGAAAGTGATGAGGTGCTTCTTTTTTTCTGTATAATCCTAAAGACATTGTGCAGCGTGTATGTACATGTAAGTACAATTATGTAACACTCATAACTTAATCCAAAATCTGCATGTGAGTGTGTGTTGAAATTTGAAAGTATGTTATCGTTTGCATGCTTAAGTGCAGCTTCCAACAGAATAGTGGTGACAGTTGGAAAGCTTCCTTTTATTACCATCGTTATACGGTACAAGGACTAGCTAATGTGTCTGTGTGTGAGTGCATTGTGTGTATTTGTGCCTGCACTTAGCTTATGTGCTTGCGTAGATGATTGTAAGTGCTGACATTAGCTTCATCACTATAGAAAACTAGAGGCTCTGGGCTCTTCAATAGACAGTTCAGTGTCATCATCATCAAATGCACTTTCAAACAAATTACCATAACTGATTTAAATGCATCCTGTGTGCTGGATTTAAATAACTTATTCCACAACAAAAAAGGCAGAAAAATGCTGGATGTTAACTCAGCTAAATCATCCTTTTTGGTTTCCTCTATATGTCTGTCTCACTCTTAAACCCACTACTTGCTTCTTCTGTCTTACAGTCTCTTTACAGCAGCGTTATTCAATACTAAGGTCTGCTGGATTCATAATGAAACAACCGGTCATCAAGTATGCATTGCTCAGCTCAGTCTGTCACAGTCCATTTTACACACACACACACACACAAACACACACCTATTCAGACATACATTTTCTTGCTGCGATCCCTCCTTCTGAGTTGTAGGATGAGGAGCAAGAAAAAATAAACAGTAGTGCCCTCAGGGGTCTCAAATATCGATAAATGGATTCAACTAAACAGTTATCAGCACAAACACAAACACTCAGATATATCATCAGATAGGACAGTCGAAGCGCAGCAGCACACAGACAAAAGGATAAAGAAAAACAAAGGTAAACATGACGGAAGTAGCTTAAAAGATGGGAAAAGGTGAGAGGGAGGAGAGACGACAGAAGGCGTGAGATGTAGAGAAAGATGGGGAAAGAAGTTATGAAATACTGGGCATCTGAATGACAGGGAGAGGTAACAGCTGATGCAGAGCAGAAACAAAGAACAGAAATAGATAGAAGAAACACAGAGCAGAACAGGGAACAGTACAGCTCAAATCAAATCAGCAGATAAACAAATGGAGAGAGAGAGAGATAGAGAGAGAGAGAGTAAGATCGAAATAGAGAGAACGAAGAAGAGCAAGAGAGCACATGTAATTCAGGATTTAAATTCTGAATGCAGCTCAAGTTAATTAACACCTGGGTTGTTTTTTACCAAATGTAAATGTTTGTGTGTTTGCAGCAATCAGCAACTAGATTAGGGTCAATCTGCATAAACCTTTTATCCAAGCTGGGTCCATAAAGAAATGGCAAAATGACTTGACAGTTAGTGGCCTCTGATTATCTAAAATGTTGCTTTGCCTTGCCATAGCGTTTGTCCCTGATAAAGATAAACAATATAAGCTATTTGTGTTTATACTTACAAATCCAGCACTCTCCGTTTCACAATGGCTGCATATTTCCTTCACTCTGCTTCTTGTTGTCATCCCAACGTTTAGGACTGAAGGTGATGGCTGCGGTTGAGGAGGAGCTAAAAAAGAACAGATAGACTGATGTTGACATTTGGCAAGGAGATTTTATTTATTATTTTTGAGATTCAGTTGATTTGTGCAACTGTCTGCCTGCCAAGTCCAAAGATAAACAAAAGGAAAGAGATCAATTATGACTGTGTAAGGAAATACTCCACAGTATAGGATGTGAACAAGACAAAATAACTTGTTTGAGTAAACAATAAAAAGTAATACATACACTTAAATCTAAAGTCACCATTGTGAAATGTATAAGGCTACAATGTAACAAAACACAATGCAATATACCCCTTATAATTACAGTGATTAACAAAGAATATGTTTTTTTTTTCTTTTGCTGTGTGTTTGTAACATACAATATCAGAGCATTTTGAAACACTGAGTCAAAGTAATGTGAACATATTTGAAAACTTTTTGAAAAAAAAAATCAAAGTCATAGCTTGCTGGTTTATGATAGCAAAAATCCATATGGAAGCAAGTGCAAATTTGTGTTTTATTTACATGTTGCAAATATCTTACACTTGAAATTCATCTTGTGGTTGTAAACCTCTCACCTGTCAGCGAATCGTCCTTCAGCACACGGATCTTCATTTTGCCTGCTGACAGCTGCTGAGGTGAAATATAATAAATTAGTAGCAAATGTTAGTGTATGCTCTCAGTATATGTGGCTGTCCTTGAACTACTGCGCTTACATCATTTAGTTTGTAAGTCTACACTGCTGAATATTAATGTGTCCATGAAATAAGAACACAATTCATGTCTTAAGTACTCATGTTTGCACAACATACAGTACAGTAACATCTATCTCAGTGAGCCACATTGTGAGACTTGAATGAAACTCTGTAGACGTTATGTCCTCTGTTAAATGGATGTATTTTGGTTATTGAATCTTTTTTTATAACCAAGTTTTCCAACACTACAGTGGTTTAAGCTTTGATTCAAAGAAGGATTAAAAGTGCAGTCTTTTACACATTTTACAGTGCCTTGTTAAATGATGAACTAGCTGATACATTATTTAAAAAGGTGAGTTCCGTTCCACCAGCCACACCCAGGCCTGATTACGGCCAGACCTGTAAAATTATAAGATCATTTCAATAGAACCTTTCTGACAACACAAAATAGGCTAAAAGATCTCAAAAAGCAACACATCATGCTTCTGCATGTTGACTAACAAGACAAAGGTTGAATTATTTGGAATGTGTATCCCATTACATCTTGTGTAAAATTATCACTGCATTTTGGATAAATAACATCAATCCAACTGTCAAACATCGTGGTGGTAGTGTGACGATCTGGAGCTGCTTTGCTGCTTCAGGATCTGGATGACTTGCTGTAACTGATGAAAGCATGAATTCTGCTGTCTACCAGAAAATCCTAAATGACAATGTCTGATCTTTGAACTTAAACAGGCCATTAATGTTGGAAAACTCTCTGATATTGGTGAATTTAAACATTTCTTCAAAGAAGAGTGGGACAAAATGATGTAAGAGACTGTTACAAATGCTTAAACAGCCACAGAAAGTGGTACAACTAGTTATTAAATGTTCAGGTCAATTCTTCTTTCACATAGAACTCATTTGTTTCGAACGCTTTGTTCCCCCTTTAAATCGTCTTTTGAAAACGGCATTTTACATTTATTCAGGTTATCTTTATCTGATAGTGAAAAGTATTTTCTGATGTAAAACATTTAATTGTGACAAAAAAAAACAAAAACATAAGAAATCTGTAAGGGGCAAACACTTTTCTCAGCATGTATCTCTAATTTATATCTAACATTACAGCACGTGACTCTCAAGGTCACAACCCACGAAAGCTTCCTAGACAGTACTAGTCTGTATGTGAGTGACATTAATGGTTAAAGAGCTTAAAACACACAATGAGCATAGACTTTAAAAATGTTGCACACATCTATAAACAAAAAAAAGTTACTTTACTTTTTGTATTTTGCTGTCCTTGTTTTTCTTGCAGCTGTTTGGTAGAGAATTGCTGTCTGAAGAAACGTATTGTCCAAACGTCCATTTAAACCCTCTTGAATGTCTACAGAGAGATACAGACACACATAGATGCATTATTCACCAACAGTATTGTTTACTGTAATAAAATATGATCACATTTCTGAATAAAGCTTAAATGTGTCCTTTAGGACACGAGGTGAGTCTCAGAGCTTAAACGGGTTTCTGTTTTCAGGCTGTAGCAGGATGGCAGGATGTTAAGGAGATGGTGGGAATTGCAGATCGTTTTGCTAATATTTTGTGAACTGATGTGAAATGACAAGCAGAAGTGAGAACATCAGATGGTTTGCTTTTCCACTGAAGTAAAGTTTCTTACATCAAATTTCACTTTAAAGCAACTAAAATCATTGGTCAAGTAGTGTTAGCAGTGTAGAGAGCTTCAAAGATAAAATCATGAACTTGTAAAGTTGAGTGTCCTTTTTGCTCTGGCAAGTTGATAAAAAGAGCAGAGGCTGACCGCTGATATTGCACATCCAGTCCAAACACCAACCAATGTTGTTCATTGAATTATGTAGAGTTGAAGCTGAGGAAATTCATCTTTTCTTTCAGCTTCTTTGGGATGGTGGAATCAAAGGAAGAGCTGAAATCTAAAAACACACTGGTGTCCATCGCATCCTGCAGAGCGCCATGGAGATTTGATTTGCTGTAGATTAGTTGGATTTGAATGAAAGCTGGAGTGGGGAGCTATAGGGATTGGATTTATAACTGAAATCTATTTGCTCTCTTCATTTTGTGACAGTTGAGGTTTGTAGAGAAACCTTGCACCTCTTTCAAAACGAAGAAGTAAAAAATTCTTAAAGCATCCATCAAATTGGTCAACTTTAATTTAGTCTGCGTTGTGTTGTAACTTTGTAAAACAATTTCTCAACTCAGCTTAGACAAAAGGTGTGTCAACAACACTCCCAAGCTGTTAAATATACTGTATTTACTACCGGGTTTTGGAGTTTCCCGCCGTCTCTAAAACTGGGGAGGATGGCTTGCCCTACAAATGCAGGTTTTACCTCTGTGGTGTGTTTCCTGTACATTGGTACACTTTCCCTTCTTGTTCTACCAAAATAGATTCATCTTGACAGTCTTGAGTTCAACCTCATTACCCACCTTAAAGGCAGTGAGCAGGGTTTCAATACCTTTACTTCTATAGTGAGCCAAGTATTCTGACATCCTGAACAGATCTGCTTCCACAGTTGGAACTCCAAACCCTGTAATATTAATGTTTTCTTCCGAGGTAATCAAATAACAGATTTTGTCCAAGCATTTCTCAAACACCCCTGTAGTGCTTGTATGGCTCAGCCTCATTCAAAGAATATATATTTCTCATAAAATTGTGTATATTTCAACAGAATGGTGCAAGATGGAATGAGTGTAATGTATGTGGGATCATCTACAACTCTAGAAACCAGTTTTCTTTATATGAAATTGCAAAAGCAGAGAAATGTGGAGGCAAATACACTATGGATGTACAAACGCACACATCTATAAAAGCAGAAAACAGGAGATCCTCATTAAGAGATGGCATTCATGCTCATGTTGTTGAATTATTTATGGCATTTATTCTATTGTGATGTTCGGCTGTCTTTGAAATAAGTTTATTTGAGATTGAGCTGGCAGCCTGTCAAGGCACAGGAAGTCAAGCTCTGAATCTATATGTGTGTGTATGTGATGGTGAGTGAAGTCAGCACCCTGATGTTGTTGTTGTGTTGTGATGACACTGAGGGTAGGTGTCAGGTAATCATCCTACCAGCATCACCTAGGCAACTGGACTGTCGCTAAAGGTGACAGTTGAGGTACACCCCTGTCAGTGAGGGATGACAGGGTGTCCCTTTAGGACAAGGCAACCTGGAGAGATAAGGTGTGTGTGTGTGTGTGTGTGTGTGTGTGTGTCTGTTTGAGTTTATGTCCAGACTACATTAGCAAAGATTAAATTATCACACCCTCACAGATGTGAGTAAACTGGCAATTCAAAATGAAAGCTAAAATAACTTTTAGAAGCATAAACAGACACATTCCCACAGTCAATGCTTCTCAACAAATAAACACTTCTTTCTCATCCCTTTGTGTAGAGTTCTATACACCAAACTGCAGTGTAATTAGGACAACAAAAGCTCTTTGCCAGATACTTTCCAACACTTTTAGAAATGATAACTCCAGCGTGTGTGTGTTATGCATATATTTCTCGACTTTCATGTTTATCCATGTGTGGAAAGTATCATTTTAAACCTTGAAAACAAGCAAGACACCGTTTGGTGCAGCGGTTCCCAAACTGTTTTTGCCGTGCACCCCTTCTATGTCCCAACCGTGTTGAGGCCCCCCCCAATGCCCCTAGGGATACCTTTCACAGGTACTTATCATTACCAATTTTAATTTAAATCTACTTCTCCATGCATACCCTTCTTCTAAAGTATTGTGTCCATTTGTTAATAATTGATGGAGTTCTGTGACTTAGATTGTGATAAGAGTAAGAAGGAAACTTGCTTTACACAAACAGGAGAAAACAAATGAAAGTTTGGACAAAGAAAAGAACAATGAATAAAAGAAAGCAAAACCGAGGTCAGAAGAGTATATAACAGTTGTGGTAATCCGCAAATAAGTGAAGTGCGGTCAAACAAAGTGAAGGTCAATGCAACAACATCAACACTAACCTCAAGAGATGAAGGATTGTCTTCTGCTCTGTGAATATGTCTGAAAGCTAGAGTACAGCTCCCACACACTGAGTGTGGTGCTTTCATTGTATGGATGGTTGGCTGTCTACATATGACCTCCTATGTCACAAAGAGAATACTGAAAACAAATGCAGTCAACGAGGAAAAATGAAGAGTTCAATTTCACATTAGCCTGGGGCAAACACATATTTCTTAACATAGAGAAATATTGTAATGAAAAGAGAAGTAGCACTAAATAATTCAATGTCAAAACTCCTGCCAGACTCAGACTGGGACATAAGCCCAAACACACACACACACACACACACACACACACACACACACACACACACACACACACACACACACACACACACACACACACACACAGCTACCACCTTTAACTGACATCTCCCCCAAAGGGACAAATGACAACATCTGTGTTCTCGACCCACACACACACACACACACACACACACACACACACACACACACACACACACACACAGCATGAACACTTTGAAGTCTAATGCCAAAGTGACCAAATTTTCTCTAAATTTCCTGTCAGTGTTCGACACAAGGACTAGGCAAGGACTAAGTTTTTAAACTACCGTAATTTCCGGGCTATAAGGCGCACCTGAATATAAGCCGCAGCAGCTAAATTTGGGGGAAATTGCAGATTTGTCCACACATAAGCCGCACCTAACTATAAGCCGCGGGTGTTTTAATGTTTAGTTACCATATGTATGTGTGTGTGGGAGGCCACTTAGAGGCTACTCTCACACCCACATACCTTTGTCTGTTTGTATGTGAATACGGTTGTTGTCTGCTCTGAGGACACAGCCTACTGTTCGTATGTAAATGTTTTACCACCTTGGGCAGCTACTGATTGCTGCTTGAACTGAGAGAAAGCCGGAGCGGCCCAACCGGTTCCAGCAGCACTAGCTGGCCTCACTGTTCCTTAATGTTTAATTACTCTATATATGAGTTCCTGCTACCACAGAGGGGATTGTTGGGACAGAGATGACTGTTTGGGAACTATTGTATCAAAAATAAGCAGCCTACCGTGTCATCGTCTTCCTCCTCCTGCGTACTAAAACCACCAAAATCCTCATCGTCAGTGTCAGAAATGAACAGGTCCAGAATCGCCTCCTCAGCCAGTCTCTCTCCTTTGTTGTCCCTCTAAAAACCAATAAAATCCTCTTCCTCTTCATCAGTTTCGGAGTAAAACAGCCTCCGAACGAGGGCTCCATAAGCTATTGCGTAATCCTCTAATATGGCCACGCGTCGCGTTTGTGCATGCGCACGTAATGAACGTGACTGCGAGGTAAACGCACGTACGTAAAACACGCAAAAGCTTTATGAATCGCGGTCACGTAAATTACGTGCGCATGCGCAAATGCGACACACGGCCATAGAAGTGGATTGCGCAATAGCTGATTGAGCCGTTCGGAGGCTGTTTGATTCAGACACTGACAAAGAGGAAGAGGATTTTATTGGTTTTCAGAGCGACAACAAAGGAGAGAGACTGGCTGATGAGGCGATTCTGGGCCTGTTCGTTTCTGACACTGACAAAGAGGATTTTGATGGTTTTAGCACGCAGGAGGAGGAAGACATAACAAGGTAGGCTGCTTATTTTGATACAGCAGTTCCCAAACAGTCATCTCTTACTCTCCATCATCATCACGCAGCAGTCCAGTTTTTCAAAACATACTTTGTTGTGCGCTGGTGCTTTGATAGCGCCCCCTTGGTAGCCGTTAGCTGAGCCACAGATAAGCCGCACCGTTGTTTAAGGCGCAGGGTCCAAAGCAAGGGAAAAAAGTAGCGGCTTATAGTCCGGAAATTCACACACACACACACACACACACACACACACACACACACACACACACACACACAGCATGAACACTTTGAAGTCTAATGCCAAAGTGACCAAATTTTCTCTAAATTTCCTGTCAGTGTTCGACACAAGGACTAGGCAAGGACTAAGTTTTTAAACTACCGGTATAAGGAAACTTACCAAAGAAAAATAAATCAGGCATACAAAGCTACCAAAAATTAAAAAAAGAGAGTCTCATCACACTTTAGTTTAACATGAGTTATCAGGTCAACAAATCTAAACATTTACAGCCCACACACGCAGTTACTATAAACTGAAAATTTGTTCTTTTCTGACAGAAAAAAGAACAGGCTCACTTAAGGAACAGCTAAGGACAAGAAGAAAGTGGGAAAGCAAATAAGACACATTTACTGTACTTTAAGACAACAGCTAGTATATATAAGCCTTAAGGCCTACAGACAAAACTTCATTGAATCTGAAGCTCAGGCAACGCACATCTGAGAATGATGCGCTGTGTTTGCTCAGAGCTCCTTATTACTGCTTGAGTACCCCTCGCAAACTGATTATACCTCACCTCCCTTCAGCAAACTGAATTTGTCTGCCTATTCCTTCAGTGCATAAATGAGAGTGTGTGTGCTTGTATCTTGACTGTAAGACAAAGATGAAAAACCGATGTACTCTGGGAACGCTGCAATGTAACAGACAGAAAGAGGGAGAGAGAAGTGGAGTGGTGCATCACACAAGCTATGCAGTACAATGCAAAACCTGAGAATAAATCACAGCATGGAGATTTACTGTACAGGCTTGTCAGAGATACAGTGGTATGCTCTGCAAGGAAAGGAAAAGGCTTTGCTAACATCGCTGCAATAAAATGAATTAGCAAAGCATTACTAATCAACCAGGACCTGAAAATGAAGGATGACAAATTCCTTCTGCAAACAAAATGGAAAGTATATCAGTGCTGACAAAAAATGTGTCCCAGTAGCCAGATACAATCCCCCCATCAAATCCAATTGTTATATCTACTGTAGTTAAACAGGCTGAGGCTTTTTCCTGCCTTCCTATGCTTATATATACAACCAAATTCTCATTACTTTTTCACATAGATTTTTCAAATCTATGAAACCTGTTAACATACAAATAATACAAATCTCTTCTAAACTCCTAATAATTTAAAAACTGTAGACACCCAGTTAAGTTAGAATGCTATTGCAGAGTTGAATGATTCTTTACTCGCATTCATACGTACACATAATACAAATAACGTTCTGTATGGAACACATGAAACTTGTTCTCTTTAAGTAAGTGATTCAGTAAATGTAGAAGGAAGCAGAAAACACAGCTTGAGCAAAATGGTCTTCTCTCCATCTCCACATAATTGATATTTTGTTTCTCAAGGCCAATTCATACTCCAGGAGAAGCAAGAACTTTTGTTCTCGCTGGGGGGCCCAGAGAACAAGAAAAAAGTTTGTTTCGGCAGGGACCATTCATACTCCCAGAGAACTCTGCTGCCAAACTCCTTCAGCGATGTGTTATATAGGTGTGCTTATTAGGTGGGCGGTGGGGGAGGAAGCGCAGATTAAGATGATCCATCCTGTAATGCTGGTCCTGGTCCGGCCACGGACCAGCGTGGGCCGCCGGTCGATTCAGACCTGTAAGTCTCCTCCCCCTGAACACAGGTCCGTCCATGCACAGCAGTAGCACAGCAGGCATTTAACTTCCACGCCAGAGGAAAAGTTACATCAACGTACAATGTCAACCACTAACCACACTAACCACACTCATTATCCCTTTCAAACCAATCACAGCAGTTGTTCTCGGACGCCCTGCAGAAAAAAAGTTCTGCTCAGCTGATGTGTACAAGAACAATCTGCAAGCGCTGCCAAACTGGGGCTGAGAGAACAAAATGACATCATTTTTGTTCTTGGAGACCCCTGGCGAGAACAAAGTTCTTGCCTCTCGTGGAGGATGAATTGGCCTTTAATTACAGTTAGACTAAAAACAAAGAGTTACTTTTATAAAATGACAGATTCATAATGGTCCTAATGCATGTTCTTTTTTCCCTCAGTTGTTTGGATATAGTGCTGTCACAGGGCTTTGTGTTATTATTCTGGGAGTTGTTTTAAAGGACAGTTGTTAACATGCAAGGCCAACTAACGCCCCAAATCATCACAAGTTGAAAGACTCTTCTTAAACTAAACCAGGAAAAAGTGGTGACAGCTGCCCCCTCCTGATTTTTCCCTTCATACTGTAGAAATATGACCCAAAAAAAGAAACACACAAAAATCAAACAAAGACTTGAATACACAACAAAGATGACCTCTAGCTGCCAACTCTGCACAAGAACACCAAACTTTGCAGTGCCGAAAGGACCAAGAACCTAAACATTAATCAATGATGCAAACTGTGAAATAAATAACATTTTAGAATATTCAGGTCATTATTGGTTTAAGTACTTAATAGGTTTATGTACTTATACTTACTCATAATTGGTTTATGTACTTAAAGTACATAATTTAGATCAGTAAAATTTGTTTTAATGTTTTTACGTCATTTTGTGTTTTGCTTCATGTCAGTCAAATGAAGTTTCTTCCTTTCTTTGCTTTTGTGTGTATCATTTTTATTTTTTTCATGTTTATTCCTGTTTTGAATTCTCTGCAGCACTTTTTAGTTTATTTCCCGAGTATGAAATAGAACTTTAAAGTTTTTTCCTTTCTAGCTGCCCCCTGCTGTACGCCTGATTTGTGGTCCTCCACACAACCCCAAATGCAACAAGAAGCCTTATATAAGTTGTGAGTTCACAGCTGGTGTCCAAGAATCAGTTGCAGAAAATACAACTGTGTGAAAGAAGATACATTACTGACGCATCTCTTGGATGGTGCTTATCTCCAACATGTTTGCATTTATATTATCCACACTTTATTTATAAAATGAGATAACTGGAAAAAAAATCCCAAATAACACCTATCATTTTTTCATCTGACCCAAAAAAACAAACAGAAAATTTAGCTCCTAATGAGTATGGTCAGTTTGTTAAGTGATTCACTCAAGTGTGGCGTAGAAGTCGAAAAACGCTTGCATTTATATTTACCTTTCACTTCAAAGAAGTCTGTGACTAGTTAGATCTTTGTAACTATGAAAATAATCAGGCATTGATCTAAGATTAACTAAAATAAACTAAATTTTGAGAAAATGTCACAACTTAAACTTTAAACTTGCAAACTGCAAACTATCCGTACATTTAAGTTATTAAAGTCAATACTGTGTTGGCCACTGTTAGCCACAGTTTCTGTAACGTGGTCAAAAAGAAGTCTGTCATGCACATTAATTTGACAGATCTGAAACAATATATATGTAAAATGTAGAGAAAAATATAGATATTATAGATACTTCCTGAGAGTACTCAGGAAGAACAACACCTCTCAAAAGCTTTTGGTGTCCTTTACCACTGTGCTGTGAGAGTATCCTGTGCTACTGCCTCTGAGTGTGGTTCTCCAGTTGCACAACAGCACAGAGGAACTCTTCAGAGGATCGTAAGGTCTGCCCAGGAGATCACTGGCTGCCCCCTACCCCTCTGGATAAACTCTACAACTCTCGCTGCCTCAGGAGAGCGGGAAATATAATTAACGACTCCTCACATCCCGCCCACGATCTGTTCCAACTGCTGCCATCAGGAAAAAGACACAGGAGCATTAAAACAAGAACCAACAGATTAAACAACAGTTTCTACCCTGCTGCCATCAGGGCACTGAATCACACTTAAAACCTTGCCAATTTAAACCCTATGTTATCATGTGCAATATTATTTCATAGCAATGGTTTTTATGTTTTTTATAGAGATCTTCTGTACTGTAAATACACTGTAAATAACACTCTTTGTATATATTTTATAATCTTATTTCTTCTTTTCTTGATTCTGAGCAGGGACTGCACCTAATTTCGTTGTACTTGTTACAATGACAATGAAGTGATTCTGATTCTGATGAGATATGTAAATAATTATAAGCATAAAGCAAATAAAACTTGTTAGGCTTGGATTCTAACAAACTGTGTTACAAACAAATAAAAGCCTTTGCCTGAATAAAACCACACAAGTTAAAAAAGTACAAGTTAATAAATAAAATATTAACAGGTACAGGAGAGTATAGGAAAGAAAACTGTATGCAAATTACTGCTCCACTGGCATTTACAACGGTTCACTAAATGAGCATGGGCCTTCCCCGTCCAATGAGATACATTATATTTTAACAATTTCATTTTTTCCTTCCAAAGCAACATTTTCTTGACCTTTTCAGATAGAGGAGTCACAGATCCCCCCCCCCACACACACACACACACACACACACTCTCCACAATGCTGTCCTACTGCATCTGTCTATATTACTCAGTCTTTTACAGTTGTAGTCATTTCCCACTTTGTCTTCCTCCATCACTACGTCTCTCTGTGGGCATATAGGAATGAGTGGGGAACTAAGATGCAGTCAAAGTCCTGTAAGATATGCACTCTTATGGAATAATGTTAATGGTATGTCCATGGCTGTTTTGACAACTCTCCAGACACCCCAAACTTGAGAAATCTTGGGAAATGAGACAATACAGCAGTAGCAGTGTCTCCCTTTGCATAGAGAATGTACTCATGCACTTGGTCTGAGCTTATCAGTACATACTACAAAGACAGTCATGTCAGAACTGAAAAGTTTTATCAGAGGAAAGATGATAAATGTACTCTATAATTCTGTCCTGCTTACTGAAGATGCGTTCGCTAAATCGTATTCTTCTGCCACAAAGCTTGTCCAGTTTACCCAGAAAGTCACCTTGAATTCCAGCCAAACTACTTTAGAGTCCTTCTCCCTCTTTCTCCATCTTTGCCTCTATGATAGGTGTGGTCACAGCATTAGTAAACAGAAGTATCAATGGTCTGAGCTGAAACTTGATACAGGAATATGAACCTCTTCTTCCTTCTGTGTTGTTATTAAGCAGAAGTTTTCCATACTCCTTTATTTTCTGAAGATATCACATCTGTCTGTCTGCACTGCTCTGCTGCCTTATTTAAATTTGCACTTATTCTCTTCTCTGTACTTTTCTCTGCTCACTGTCCTTGCTTTCAAGGACTGTAACACTCAGACTCACCCTCTCTCCTCCTTCTCTTTACTCATGTTTTCTCTCAGCTGTAGCAGCTTCTCTTCCATGTCCTTGCTCTCATTGGCCAGAGTAACTGTGTTCATTTGCAGCTTCTGCAGGTTCCTATGGCAACAGAAAACACATATGCACATATATGCAATCAGTCGACAACAATCAGTCATACAAATGACCTGCTCTGTCAGGTAGGACAGCCAGATTTTCATCAGTGCATATTCAATTCATCTTCTGCACTGGTAGACCTCTGTAGCCATGACTAATCAATACTTTAATCAATTAGTTACTGCATCAGCATATTACTAAGCCAGGCATCAACTCTGTCAATTATTTGTAGTGAAATTTAAAAAGAAATTAATTTTAAAAAGCAGAATGGGACATGTTAATAAAAAATAAAACTGATAGGTTCATATATAGATTTTTTTAAATAACCTGGGGAGGATTTTGCACTGAAAACTGCAGAATCAAGCTCACAGACATTAGTCCTTTTTGTGAAACGGCCTTCGCTAGATAAAAGTTGAATGGCTACAGAAGAGAAGTAGATGAATTGCATGGCAGTCAAGGAACGCAAATGGACTCCCACCAAATGCCTTAAATCACATTATTGATCTTATCTTACCTGGCATTGAGCTTGACAGATCTGGCCTTGTTGTTAGGAAGCACCACAAAGTCATTTAAATTCATACTTCTCCTTTTTAGTGACTGAAGTACTATTTCTCCCGTGTTTTGCTGTGCTTTTAAAAAGAAGTGGGCTCTCCTGCAGTAAAAGGAAAAAAAGCAAAGTAATGGCATAAAACTGGTGATCATGAACAGCTCTGAGTAAATCACAGGATGAATAGTGCTGGAGTGGGATGAGATGGTTGAGAAACCTCTGCTGAATTCAATTAATAGAAGAAGAAGAATTTAAGCATGTATTCAAAATGCTTTTGACAGAAGTATACAGACATACGTGTGTGTATTCATTCTTTTAGTTATGTCTGATCTTAATGAGATAAGATGAGATGCTACTAACAAATCAATTTCCTGTAAAGGATATATCGAGCTGTTTAAATAGTTTTAAAAACAATTGAGAAAAAGAAAAACAGTGAGCTGAATATTAAATTAGGAAGATAGCCAGACTTGGTGGCAACTAATTTGGTGTGGGGACATAACCACTTTTTTTTTTTTGCAAAAATGTCTCAGAAATGACTCATGAGGATGCCAATAAACCTGATCCCTGAAATCCTCAATCAGATTGTGTATTTGTGAGAGTTCATCAAAGTCCAATGGACTTATAGATTTGTTACACCTTTTAGTCCCATTGATTCAATCAGCTGTTGTGTCTCATTCAGAACTAATCACCACAAGTAAAATAGTCAAACTGGGTAAACAGCATGACAGTGGATTTCTACTATTGTGGTTTTCATGTTGTGGCTAAATTGTGTATAGCAGTAATATGAATCTTAACAAAAAAGTTAACTTTAATGATAGTTAAACAGACTTTCCTGAGTCAATATTATTACTTGTTACACAGCTACTAGTAGAAGCTTTGTCATAAATATGACCTTAATGGGTTTCTTTTTTATATTTATAAGATTTTTTCCCCTTTCTCATCCTAAAAGTGGTGCCATTAACCAACGCAGAAATGTTTAAGGAAAAATAGCCTATTTAAAGAGGCAAAGTTAAAAAATTAAGCTAATAAATACAGGCAGGCACACACCTTGTTTTGTTTGTCATGCAGAAATAAAACCACACAGGTGTATTAAATCGAATTAATAACAGGTTGAAGGGAACCATTTAGTTATAGGTAGCTATTTATTTATTATTATTATTTATTTATACCTTTTATATGTTTGTATGTATATTTTTATAATTTTATTTATGTCTGTGCATCTGTTTGTGGGCTGCTGTTGGATAAATGAATTTCCCCTCGGAGATTAATAAAGTATTCTTTCTATCTATCTATCTATCTATCTATCTATCTATCTATCTATCTATCTATCTATCTATCTATCTATCTATCTATCTATCTATCTATCTATCTATCTATCATCTATCTATCTATCTATCTATCTATCTATCTATCTATCTATCTATCTATCTATCTATCTAAACATTTTTAACTTTTACAGAAGTACTTACCCTAAATGTGACCCTCTAGCTTCACAACAAACGTTACTATAAACTTAGTTTAATGACTCGTTTACTTACTGTTCTAGTAGTCACAATTTTTGCTAGGCTGTTGTCGTTCTCTGTTGGGAATTTCGTCGCTATGGGAACCTCTCGCGACCGGACGGTGTTGAACTGAAAAAAAGACCTCTAGCGTGAACGACACCTCTGTCGTGGAAGGGGTGTTAAAGGCAGTTTATTCAACAAATAAAAGAAGATAAAAGATGACACAATTAAACGTGTTTTAGGCTTCATAGTTATAAAATTCTCATATATAAATACAGGCTAACCACGGTGCTACTAATAGATGGGTTTTGTATGGCAAGCTAGGACCTAACCGGGTGCTTTTCACAGTGGGGGTACGTTTTTCAGCACAACACCACGAGTGATCTAATTTTAGATCTTTCACCTGCGTGTGTCCTTATAAACTTTTCCCCGTCTGTATTTGTTGACTAATCCTCAACTTTAAACAGATTATTACAGCATGACTATCTTTGTCAGGCGAATAAACATTAAATTCAAAGGCATTAATTCCCATATTGCGTAAATAATCACGAGTAGTGGGAATTCTCTCTAATTGATGCATCCTCGCAGCATCAAGATAAAATTAATAGCACTGATTAAAGCTTTGAATCTCAGTTTTGTTTTGTTTTTTTGTTTTTTTCCTTCAGCATAATTTAGACTTGTCTTTAGTCATTGGAGATGAAGTTCTCTAGATATTTAATGTTGACAAGCTTTAGAGATCAGAAGCAAAATAATTTCTCATTAGCCCCATGCAAATGTGCAGGAATTAATTTGATAAGGCCAAAGTAAAAAATAAATAAACAAATAAAAATAATAAAGGCCTATGTGCATATGTGTCCACAAGAGGGTTTGGGGTTGTTTGTTTGGAGGGAAACTTTGTTGTTATCTGTTATCTGTGACGTAGAAAATCTGGGTTTGAAAAAAAAAGGTTCAAAAGGGCTAGACTGTGTCTTCCAGTTGAAGCTGTTGTGTGGATGCACTTGCATCACCCAGCAATACATTCAATTTGGTTCCAGATATTTGTAGTCTCAATCACCTGCTTGAAATTTTTGATAAATAGAAAAGTATTTTAGGAGTAATGATGTTTCAGCAATTGGACATTTAAGAGCATGCATCTAAAAACCATTTTTTAAAATAACATGATTATCACTCACAACAAAATTCTACAAAAACATCAACAGTTTTGAGTATTATGTTTATTTATTTCTCTTAGAGAAAAATCTGAATTATCAACCATCTGCACTGTGACCTTTCTTATTTTTGGATATTTTCATCTGTGCTCAAAAGTATTTGTTTTTCTGTAAAAACAAATCAAAACATAAAAACAAATTCATCCACTACTCCAAACATTATAGATAGGTTGAGAAATCCTTCAGGTATTTTAGGATTCTAATCTCATAAATGTGAATTGATTTGGATTCTGTATTGGTTTTATTATCTATCAGAGTCTAGACCAGTTTGCATGAATGATAATGATTTTTCATCTAAACTTCTTTTTTTTTTGTTACACAATGGGGACAAATCTTGGGTTTGTTGTAAACAAAATATAAAACAAATAAAAATATAAAGTCTTTTAAATAATACTCCTTAAGTATTTTTTGACTACCCCAGTTACTGTGAAGCTATAGAAGTAGCTCATCACTGGGTGACTATGTAATTTCCTTCTAATCCCATGTTTCCTATACCATCCTCTCTCCTCCGTTCCTTCCTGCAGGTGTTCAGTGGGGCTGACCTGATCTCCCCAACCCTGTTTCCTCTGAGCTACTGTGTCACACCTGTCTTCAATCCACTAATCAAACAATAGATCAACATGGGACATCTTCTACTGTGCCTCACAGCTGAGTCACGTTGGCTAAAGTCTAGTATTTCTGAGTACCGGTATTAATGGCTAGTTGAAGCTTTTGTAAGCCAATCAAATCAATCCTTTCTTGAGGCTTTAATTGCTCAGTTGTGCCACCTGCTGATCAATACATTTAGGAGAATTAAATGATGCCAACTTTTTTCTTTTGTTATAGGATTAAAAAACCTGTTATACTAAAACATTTTACTTTTCCAATAAATGTATAATTTGTAAGAAATTATATATATATATATATATATATATATATATATATATATATATATATATATATATATATATATATATATATATATATATATATATATATATATATATATATATATATATTGGACCCAATAATAAAAATTTATTTGATGCTTATAACAAAAATGTTTTCATGACTTGTGAAAAAAGCCAAAACCGAATAATTAAGAGAAATCTGATGATAAATGTTAAGTGTTTTTTATTTATATAGAGCTAAAGAAGTCAATACTAGACACCACTGTTGATTTCAAACACATTTTGAAGCTGATTGATAACACTATAAAGGTATTTTCTAATATGAGGGCAAATGTTGTAAATGAAGTCGTTCAGAAACTATAAAGTGGATCTAAAGCCTAAACGTTGTCACACTGACAAATATTTTTTCACCTCTGGTTGCTGAGTCTCCATTGCCACAAATAAAGAACCCACACAAATATTAATCTTTCCACTTGTTACTCCTGTGTGTTTCTGTTTAAAATCCTGAATAGAAATGGTAAACCCATGAGTGAATCCCCAGATGAACCAGTGATGGGTCTGTAGGAGAGAAGTTTCATTCATGAAAAGTTTTGTGATTTCTTAGAAAAAGGAATGAACTTAAAATCATGGCTTTATCTAAGAATGGCCCTTTCTGCTCAGTTGATGATTTGGAGCTTATAGTTTTCAGGGTTTTCTTTGTGTGGTGTAGTTTTAACTCACATTTATAGTAGATGCAGCCACAAACTCCTGTTTACTGAAAATGATGTCACAAGTGTTTGTGAGCCCAAGCAGTGATCTTTATTACAGAACTGTTTCTGGTTTTGATGCCGTGCCACTTGAGGGCCACAAAACTCAGTCAGTGCTTGTGTTTTTGGCTTTGCCCCGTGCACACACACATTTCCAGGTATATTTGTATTCCAGAACAAAGGAGACATTCTGACAAATGCAGAAGCACTCCTCTACTGTTGGCTATGCCCCAAACTTTTCCCATCGTTTCATCCCCTCCTTGTCATCCTCCACACCACAGAGCAATAATGGCTCAGCATCCTCTTCGTTCCAAGACTCCACTTTCTCTCTTTCTTTTTGTCTCTCCCTCTTCCAGCATTGTTGGCACATAACCCATTGCTTCTGCCATCAGGGAGCTGTGGGTATATGACTTATCGAGCGTGCCTGTGAGCTTGTGAGCGCGGACGGTCATTTAGGGTTGTGACCCTCCAGCTGGATTCTGTCTGTGCTGCTAAACAGTGACTCCCTCCCGCGCCTGTTCTCTCTCAGTCCTGTCTGCACAGACAGCAGGGTGTGCAGCGGCATACCGATGAGCGAACAACAGAGGGGAAAGAGAGGAAATGGAAGGGGGGTTGGGGGCATGGACATGGACGGTGGAGGTGGGGAGGGATCAAGTAGAGCAAGAGGCCAAAAGGCACAAGAAAGAGCGACACAAGTGAAGGAACAAGAAAGCAACATCATTTATGAAAGCAGGGCGACAACAGCGGCACCGTTGCAGGAAAAGGACAAGCCCTGCACTGTGAAATGTCAGGGCCATTTAATTCATTAGGAGGCAATGATTATGGCACCGCACTGAATGTCATCTATTGGGTTAAACATTTTATAGCAGACACACGTTGCATATAATATATACTGACCTCTTGGAAATGACTGGAAACATTTTAGAAATGATAGAAAGCAATCAGGACGGAGACACATAAAGCTGGAGTTAATATCTCTAGATAGATCACCCTTAATGAAGCCATGGCAAAGTTGATAAGGTGGGTGGAAGTTTTCATAGATAGCTGAGAGAAAATATTTACAGATTTCTGTTGCTTGTTGTCACACTTAGCAGAAGTAAAGGTGCTATATTCTTAGCCTGAGCTAGTCCTAACCCCCTCTCTCTGAGCAGTTTATGAACAGTTTCAACTCTTCTGTGTTTTTATGAGTCAAGCTGATAAATCTATCAGCTCAATAATGTCCACGCCATCTTGAATCACTTTAGGAGCTATATCCTGAAGGGCAGTGCTTTAAGTGGGGCGGTACGGAATGGTACGCCTTACCGGGACTTCTAAATTTGACCCCTCAGCGTACCGGCACTTATTTCCAGCGTTCCGTCCGTACCGGGAGTTTTTCTGGTATTATAATATAATAATAATAATTATAATATATAATAATAATATAATTATAATATAATTTTGAGCTTTCCCGGTGGCCGTAGTTGCCGAGCAGCGCATGGTGGGAGGTGCGGAGGGCGAGCGCGGTCCAGGAGAAACGCAGGTGGATGAGAGAACTCATCTGTGCCCCGTATTGAGTGACTCCAGGAGGGTGACAGAATTTGGTGAAACACCGAATGAGAGAGGAAAAGCGGGGACTCGCGTCCCCTGAACGGACCGCTCCAGTTGGCTCAGAGCTCAATTGGTATTAAAAGACAATTTAAATATTAATGACGGAGAGCTCGTGCGCTTATGGAGAGGAAAGCTGCGCGTCATGACGCAGGTGGAGAGGAGCAACGTGCCATGGGCAGGTGGATCAGACAGGTGGAGGGAGGAGGAGCTGAGAGAGCAGCAGGTAGACTCTTTAGTAATGATCAGATCATTGTCAGTAATAAGTTCGTTCTTTCTGGGCATAAAATGGATCAGAGTGTCAAAACAATGTCGACTTTTCTGTGTCTGAAAGCAGTAGAAAAACAACTATTTTTCCTCAAAACGTTATTTCAACCACAAACTAATTAATGGGGATCTTGTGCACAAGAACATATGTTTAATTATTTAAATATATATATAAATAATAGATTTCTATTGGTATTGTAAATATCTATAAATAATAGATTTCTGGATGGATGGATGGTGTCTACATGGTGCCTTTAAGTTTTTGTATTTTTTTCATCCTAGAAAAAGTCAGTAAAACCTGTTTTTGTCCAAATGAAGGAGATTTATGGTTAATTTTCTACAAGTAGCCATTAGCCCTCATCATTACTACAATGTGAAATTTACAGTCAATCGATGTGAACAGTATCGGTGATCAGCAGCAAAAAACGTGATCGGAGCGTCCCTAATTATTATAAATAATAACCTGATGAAGTTTAGATTTATAGGCTGTAATAGATGTCAGGGTGTTTAGTAAATGTTCCAGTCTCATGCTGCTGCAGAGCTGAAGACAGTAGAGGTGTTGGAGATGATGAGCTGAAGATCTTCACTAGACCTACTGTGACAATTATGGGCCAGGTGTAGAAGAGAGGACAGATAGAGAAGTGTCTTGTCCTGAATTGTCTTTTAGACAAATAGAATCCAGTGATGGAGTCTACAGGTATGAAGGAGGACACATTGGGAAGCATTAGTGACTAAACTGATGACTGAGTGAATATATATATATATATATATATATATATATATATATATTCTCGAACTAATAAGGAGAGTACCGGCACTTATTTTTTTCCACTTAAAGCACTGCTGAAGGGGAATGTCTGACCTTTCAACTTGGTGGGTAATGCCGGAAAATCTTCCAATACGGCTGAATTAAAACAATTAGAGTGGGACAGGATTCTTCCACAGCACTGAAAAAACAAACATGACCAAAAATGCGTGATTGCTCTTTCAGCCACAGAACTGTCATGAACCGTGGTGGGGTGGACCCAATAGCGCAGAGAAGCAGGAGACGGAGGTACAAAATCCAATGGTGCGTTTATTTAAAGAACTAAACTACAAAACAAAAGACCAGGAACAGAACTAGGAACTATGACTATGACAAGACTGAAACGACTATGACCAGTAGAAACAGAACAGATGAACCCAGGACGAGACAAGAAACAGAAGGGTATAAATACTGTGGGTGAAAATCAATGAAACAAGAAACACCTGATGTCAATTAACACATGAGGGAGGGGCGAGAACAGGAGTAAGGAACAGACATGAACCAACAAGACAAGACAGACAGGGGAATCATGACATAACCCCTCCCACAAGGGGCGGATCCCAGACGCCCCAACAGGAACCAGGCAGGGAGGGAGGAGGGGGACCAGGCAGGAGGGCCGAAAGCAGCCCGGCGTGACGGGGCTCAGGGGGGGGCGGCCCGGAGGCAGCCCGGCGTGACGGGGCTCAGGGGGGGTGGCCCGGAGGCAGCCCGGCGTGACGGGGCTCAGGACCCGGCGCGGGCACTGGAACTTGGCTTGGAGCGGGACCCTCAGGACTTTGGCTTGGAGCGGGACCCTCAGGACTTTGGCTTGGAGCGGGACCCTCAGGACTTTGGCTTGGAGCGGGACCCTCAGGACTGGGAGGCGAGGCGTCCGGCGGCGGGACCCTCGGTGGCTCGGGTGGCGAGGCGTCCGGCGGCGGGACCCTCGGTGGCTCGGGTGGCGAGGCGTCCGGCGGCGGGACCCTCGGTGGCTCGGGTGGCGAGGCGTCCGGCGGCGGGACCCTCGGTGGCTCGGGTGGCGAGGCGTCCGGCGGCGGGACCCTCGGTGGCTCGGGAGGCGAGGCGTCCGATGGCGGGACCCTCGGTAGGGAGGTGACTGGCTGCGGGGCTCTTGGTAGGAGGGGAGGTGGAGCATCAGGCCCGACCTCCGGCTGAACCTGACACGGAGCGTCGGTCTCCACCTCCACACAGCAGGTAAGAGCCGCTGCCGAGGCGTCTGTCAGAGCGGACAGGAACTCAACCTTCAGCAGCTCGGCGTGGCCTGACAGCGACGGGACGGCAGCCAGCCAGGGATCCTCCCAAAACAGCCCACAAAGCAGCTTGGCCACACGGAGCCGTCTGTGGGGACACGCCGGGCCCTCCGGTCCACGGAAGACGGAGGAGGCGGCGGCGACCATCTGGAGCACCCTCCGTGTGGCTGCTTCCTCTGCTGGGTCCATGGCTGGGTTCATTCTGTCATGAACCGTGGTGAGGTGGACCCGATAGCGCAGAGAAGCAGGAAGCAGGAGACGGAGGCACAAAATCCAATGGTGCGTTTATTTAAAGAACTAAACTACAAAACAAAAGACCAGGAACAGAACTAGGAACTATGACTATGACAAGACTGAAACGACTATGACCAGTAGAAACAGAACAGATGAACCCAGGACGAGACAAGAAACAGAAGGGTATAAATACTGTGGGTGAAAATCAATGAAACAAGAAACACCTGATGTCAATTAACACATGAGGGAGGGGTGAGAACAGGAGTAAGGAACAGACATGAACCAACAAGACAAGACAGACAGGGGAATCATGACATAACCCCTCCCACAAGGGGCGGATCCCAGACGCCCCAACAGGAACCAGGCAGGGAGGGAGGAGGGGGACCAGGCAGGAGGGCCGAAAGCAGCCCGG
>SSNR01000099.1:1776742-1802532 GCA_006937965.1 Callopanchax toddi | reverse complement strand
ATGCGTGATTGCTCTTTCAGCCACAGAACTGTCATGAACCGTGGTGGGGTGGACCCAATAGCGCAGAGAAGCAGGAGACGGAGGTACAAAATCCAATGGTGCGTTTATTTAAAGAACTAAACTACAAAACAAAAGACCAGGAACAGAACTAGGAACTATGACTATGACAAGACTGAAACGACTATGACCAGTAGAAACAGAACAGATGAACCCAGGACGAGACAAGAAACAGAAGGGTATAAATACTGTGGGTGAAAATCAATGAAACAAGAAACACCTGATGTCAATTAACACATGAGGGAGGGGTGAGAACAGGAGTAAGGAACAGACATGAACCAACAAGACAAGACAGACAGGGGAATCATGACACAGAACGTTATTAAGCTTAGGGTTCAGTTACTTTTCTTTAAACAGGGCCAGACTGGTTTGAAGAGTTTTCCAATCATAAATAAAAGCATTATTTCAGGTTATCTCTGCCTGGTATTGTAATGTGTTTGCTAATTTAGAATATTGAAGCGTGACAAAAGGTGGAAATACGTTTTTGGATACACCATCTTCTACATTTGCTCATAAGAGGACTTGAATCACTCAAAGGTAAAGAAAGCTGTCCAGGATGGGATTAACATCAGGAACATGTATTTAGAGGGAGGCTGTAATCACCTCCTTTTCCTGATTTGAAGGTTTTTTGGATTCCAGAGTGAGCAGAGAGGAAATGATGCTGTGTTGTTCCTGTTCTGCCTGAGGAAAACTGAGATATCATAAATCATAAACATTAAAAAAAAACTGAAACATGACAGATCAGCATAACAATGAATTATTCAGGTGATACAGTATATATATGCCTTATTGATGTGCACGTTTTTTGATGTTTCTTTACTCTAATTTATTTTATGCAGATATTATTTTGTGTATTGGATGTTATTGTTGCAGGTGACTTTGAAATCTCAAGAGTTCTTCTTTTCTCTGCATGCTAATTGGATTGTTTAGCTGGAACTGTCTAAACAAATAAAATGTAATAATTCAGAAAAAACATAAATAATCTAGGATCAGATCTGATGTGAACTCAGATCTTATTAAGCTCACCTTCAAATGATCTTTCTCTTTTTGAAAATGGTTCACTGATCATCTCAAGTCACTATACTCTCCCTAGCTGTTATGATATTTTTGATGTAATGAAGAAAGCAGACATTTAGGGAAAAGGCATCTGTGACAACTTATTCAAAAAGACAAAAATTCTCTTTTAGATTAAACCGTAATGCTCAATTAAAAGAGGGAAGCATAGGCACCACATGATCTCATGATCTGAATGTAAAATGCCAAAAGGTGCTACAGTATTTATATTATGGTGTCAAGTTTTCACACTGAGAACTCAGGCAGAAACACATGAACAGTTTACTGTATTTGTGATTTTGCTTCACACAAAAACAATGAAAGAGTCTTTTTTTTTGCACACAATTTTAATGACATTTGCAGGTAATGAGGCTCATTTAGATGTAACCCCCACCCCCAGGTCCAATGCACAAGAGGGTTAAAAGACCTGAGGCAGCTTGTAAAGACCTGCAACCAGCAACCTGACAGAGCTTTATTTAACCAGACTGCCACACTCATTTACTGTGACTCTTCATTCTGAACACAGTGCTGAGTTAACATATACTTAGAGAAATGCTTGTAGAAGGAAACATCAATGTTTTAGTTACAGAATTCTATTGAAATCTGTGCCACTGGAATTCAATTTGAGCTTTTTAGTTGTTCCTGCTGAAGATCGATTATGGAGAATCAACTATGGAAAACAACAACGCTGGTGAAGAGTTCAAAGTCTGTGCACCAATAAAAATCACGTTTTCTGCTGTTTAACTTTTTTATAATGAGGAACTTATTGATTTAATCATTATATAGTGACAAAACCAAATCAGGCACAATAAGAACATTCATAAGGGAAGCCTGGTTGGTGTTTGGTCTCATGTGTCAATACATCAACATGTTAACAGATGATGGTAAATTCTTTCTGTTGACATGAGATTTGACGTGTCGTGCTGCTCTTGCAGGAGATCATTTGGCTCTTCTTTCAGGTTGTAACTTATTTTTATTTAGTTCCAAGTTGATGCCCCAAGTGAAACAGCACAACAGCTATACACGTTAAGGTAACAACGGTTCGTTTTCAGATATTACACCAACTTTCAACAAGATTTGAGGGTAAAATACTTTATTTTATGATTTTTTTAAAAATGTTTTGGTCGACATGGTTTGATCATGATCAGAATTCACAGATTCATAAAAAACACTTAAAAATAAATAAACCTCTCCATCTGAAGTCCATTACCATCTCTTGTTTCGTTTTCTAATCAGCAAACTCCTCTACGTCCCTCCTAGACTGGTTATTTCTGGAGATCAAACTAACAGCAGTGTCATCTGTAAACATGACATCCAGGATATCTCGTGATGCAATCATATGTGAGTAATGTGTATTGGAGGGGGCCAAGGACACATCCTTGTGGAGAACCAGTGGGCTTTGTTTTTTGTTTATCTTTATTTAATCAGGCAATATCTCTTCCTCTAAGTCACGTTTGCCCCACACTGAGTACACTAGAGGAGACAGTCCCAGCAACAGCAGTTTGTTCACTAGTATCTGTGGATTGATGAACTGATATCCGGAAAGAGCAGTCTGACATATATAGTCCTGGGACTCCGGGTAAGTGAGAGTAAAGTGGATGACAGCTGACACTGCATCAGATACAGCCTGGTTCTAATGAAGATGGAGAGAATCCGTTTTAGTGACATCATCATAGGTCAGAGTGGGGTGAAAAAACATGAATGTTCCTTCAGATCCTGAACAGTGTATCTACTAATGATTTTCCTCATCCTCCTCTGATCTTTGCTGTCTGAAGTTGAGGAATTATCTGGATTTCTAAACAGTGTTCTTGAGAATTTGAGTGACTGTTTATAGAACAGATCTTATTCAGTGACCAAGGGTAGAGAAAAGCCATCACAGTGAGGACTCATTCTATTTATTTGTACAGTCTAACCAACACAGTGATCAGATGACCGCGTGAGAGACAGATAGGAAATTAGAAAGGAAGAACCAAGGGAGAGGGGTACAGAGCCAGCGACGAAGAACTGCGGTGTGAGTGAAAGAGAGAAGGGCGCGAAGGGAGCGAGGAGGATATCAAGGTGTCAGGAACTGATGGCTGGTCACTGCGTGTCATTGAGAAAGAGACAGAGAGGTAATGAGAGCTGTGGTGGAGCGGAGAGAGGCCAGAGGGCTGGAAGCAAAGGCCAAGTGAGAAATTGAGAGGTGGAGTGCGGAAAGGGAGGGAGAGATGGATGGATGAGAGAGATGACAGTGCAGGAGGGGTGAGGAAAGAGAGGCGCATACGTGAGTGGCTCTCCATCATGTGGAGTAGCTGGAGCTGATGGCTCCGTGTCACGCCCCAGACGGCTCCTCAACGCAGCCGCGCGCTGAAAAAGTGCCGACTTTAGAGATCACACATCAGGCGGAGCTCAGATGAGCGTCTGATGACAGCTAGCGGGGGCCTTAAGTTTTGCTGGTGGCGGGCAGGGATTCTGACGATCACCTGATGTAATAAAAGAAAGAAGCGGAGATGATGAAAGAAAGCGGAGTAGTAAAAGAAGAGGTGTGTAACCCAAGTTTAAAAGCAAAAAAAAGCAAGACAAGGACAAAAAAAAAGGGGGGGGAAATGAGGTAAAATTATCAAATGCATCTGCATGACAGCATCAGGCAAAAAGTGACAAAGAGAAAAGACTTAGAAGAACAATGAAATACAGTAAATGTACTGTAGAAGATACAGTAAACCACATGGATAGTGATTAATAACAATAGAAGGTTTGACAGCAGCTGCGTTGGAATAAAATCATCCTTTATTACTTAAAAAAACACACTACATGAAAATCTGGGTCAGACAGGACATTTAATAACCAGGGAACAAGTAGATCACACCATCCTGTTGTTGCAGCAGGGATTATAGAGACAAATGGTGGCATGAACAAGATTTGCATTTTCTGCCCCCCATGCTGGCTAAACAAAGAGTGTGAGTAGGGGTAACATAAAACTTTCTGCCTGATCAGTCCTGCTAAGCCTCTTTTTCTCTCTATTCAAACAAACACAATTTTACAAACACACACACACATTTGCATACAACACTGAGCTGCTCCTCTACTGCCATCTCAAGGTTATAGGTAGAACATGGCCACAGCTAAACCACAGTGCACCTGTGATTTACAGCGGTCACCAGGCCCAGAAAATACATACAGAACAGGAAATGGGATCATATTCAAGTTGCAACAACTCTCTTGCAAGCCAACAATGCATCAGTGCATGTGGTTTAGAAATGTCATTTTAAAAAAGCCACAAAATGTTGACATGAGGGTGAGAAAACCAGTTCAAATCATGTGTGCCTGGTCTCATATGTGCATGTGTGTTTACCTCTGTGTTAGTTTTGAAGAACTACAGGCTCTACATGTACAACCACAGCGGGTAATCAATCTGTTTGTGTTTGATGCGAATGTCCTAAATCCACCTACCAGTTCTCCCAAAGATCACAAGGGCACGCATCTTTCGTTTTTAATTCATTAATGATACCTAATTTCTCTCTTAGTAAATCCAAGGTGTGTTGACTTGAATTCCTTCACTTGAGGACACGAGTGATGGTAGGATAGAGATTGGCCAACAATTCCACAGTAATGGTCCATCATGGTAAAGTGGGGATGTGTCAAAGCTCTTGCTTTTCTGGTCCATTTACCATCCAACCCTCATCTATGGTCATCAGGTTTGAATTCTTGACATTTGCTGGGCACATTTAACTAAAGAGATACCAGAACAGACCTGGAACTCACTGGAGGAATTCTAGGTCCTGTCTGAATGTCTTGGGATCCTTCACGAGTAGCTGGGGTTTCTCATATGTCCTCCTGGACCCATCTATGTAATTCCTCTTTAAATAAAAACACAGATGAATGGTTGGTCTTAAATGAGAGGTGATTAGCGAACCATCTAATCAGGATGGTGATCTGATGGCGTTCTTAAATTCTGAAAAGCAAAGCCATGAATGAAGAACACAACAGATTTGACACTTTTTTCTGTACAGATGTAATGCAGCGTAGAATAAATAAATATTAAATAATTGTATACATTAAAGCGGCACTCTGGAGCATTTTTCTCTGTATCAAAGTTTTCTAAATGTTTTAAATGATATTTCAGGTCTAAACTATGATCTATGGGTTGAGTTTCACAACATGTGTCATTCTGATGAAGACCCTCCTTCCTCCTAGAGACCCCTTTCCATTATTTCTTGCCGCCGACATTTTTCAGCCAATGAAATTCAAATTTCTGCATTCTCTCAACATGCACGCGCATTGACCAAACCTGTACCAGTAGGGGGCGCTGTCGTACAGGACGCTCCGTGTGTTTCTCTGCCGTCTCAGCCGTTCACTGAGGATTCACGGCTCATTTCTACTAAAAACCTGCCCATTCTCCAGCTAAAGATGGATTTATTTTTATTTTTAAACCTTTCACCTCACAGAATGGCAAGGCTTGACAGGATTATGCGTTTATTTTGGTCAGAAAGTTCATCCAGGGCCGAGTCAAGTTCAGCTTCAGAGTCCAGCAGCAGCTCTCTGCTAACAGAGCTAATATCAGAAGCAGCAGGGACAGAGAGGGCTCATCAGACCCTCGTAGTATTGTTGGAATAAGATTGTGAACTGTGAGTGATTAAACCCTACACATTGAGCTGTACAGTTCATGTCCGAAGTATATGCGCCGCGTGCACGTGCGCACACGCGACCGGACGCGCGTGTCGAGATGTTTTGAGGAGGAGCCTTTGGACGCTAGATTCAAAAACTGCTCTCCTGATGAAATCCTCCGGAGTGCCGCTTTAATATCCCCACTGCTAAGTGCTGAGTCTCAGGCTTAGAGACAAATCCTGTTTCATGTTGTCACTGAAATGAGAACCAAGAGATCAAAGTATTTTTTGCATAACAGTTTTATTTTGAAACTGTTTGAAGTTATTGTGTCCAAAGTAACTGTAACTGAATTGCTGTTATTAAAATTTGAAGTACTTAAAGACAATGTTTGTAGTTATTTTTTGTTTAGTGTGCCCCTCTAAAAAGCTGCTGGCCCCAGCCCCCCTCTAATGTTGGTCTAGATCCACTACTGGGTCTGGACCATTGGGGGAGCAGCCCTATAGCAGGAAAGCCCAGACAGTCTTCTTCCCAGCTATTTCACCAGCAACTCCAGTTGGATCTTATCATTTTCCCAAGCCAGCATAGACAGTCTGGACAGCCCTGGGTCACCCCCATGGTCTCCTACTTGAATATTACTACCACTCCCCCCAGGAGGTGCACAAGAGTCATCCAACAACAAGCTCTAAGGCTGAGCTTGTAGAGGAAACTCATTTTGGCCTCCTGTATTTGCAATCTTGTATCTTTAATAACCAAAAGCTCATGACTTCAGCTGAGGGAACATCAACGTCTTCTCCTCCTGACTTAGCTCCCTCTTTACCACAACAGACCAGCTTAGTATCCGCATCACTGCAGATGTTGCCCTGATTTTCCTGTCCACCTCTCTCTCCATCCTCTTTTCATTTGTGAACAAGAAGATCCCGGGTACTTAAACTTTTCCTCTTCTTCCCAACCCAAACCCATTTCCTGTAGAGAACCATAGCCTTGCATTTGGAGGTGCTGATTCTAATCAAATTTAAACTTTTAAAAGAATGATAACATATTGCGACTATCCTGTCATGCATTTTATTTTGTAAACACTTCCACTAGAATTAAAAGGCTACCTATATCTCCAAACTTCTGTGCAGCTCTACAGTTATCACCTCAAACATAGCAGCTGTTTCCTTTAATGAAAGATTAAATTGTCCAAAAGTACTTTTTTTAGGATACAGTAGCAGCAGAGACTGCAGGAGACCAGCACATTATCAGTAAGTCATTTATCGCACCAGTCACTGCATCTTCCTTTTTCCCACCTCCTCCATGTCAAACACTGAAGTCTTTACTGCGTTGAGATGTGATATTGTATTTAATTAGCATTGTTAAGCTGTGTTCATTTATTCAACCCAGCTGGCAAACATCCCTGATTTTATCCTTCTGCATCAAGCCACTCCACCAGAATACTGATTATTTATGGATTACTGGCCATCTAAACCTGCTACAACACAACCACACAGGCAAAAAAGAGACTCCCAGAGAGGGTCAGAAACATACATTTGATCTCTTTTATCTTCACTTATAATCCAGAATAAAACTTGTGAACATCTGCACATATACTGTAAGGTGCACACGTGAATACGTATAGGCAGTACTTGGGATGGACAGTTTTTTTGTCATCGCAGCACTTCACCAAACAGGCTCTGATTAAACAGCAGCTTAGAGCGCTTTAATTTCATGGAAGACCAGACAGCAAGGGAGGGGAGCGACGGAAAGAGGTGCAGAGAGAGAGAGAGAGAGAAAGTAGGTGCAGAAGAGGCAACAGATGCGCGGACAGGGAGGAGGGGAGAGGTGGAGGTGAGGACAGAAACAGAAAGGATGAAACAAGCTGCAGCAAGAGAGTTGATTGAAATGATGGATGGAAGATGAGAGAGAAAGAGCGACACACATTAAAGAGGGAGATTACTTAAGCAATGGAAGGCGGCGGTGATGGACAGGATATGGATGAAAAAAAACACAGAGGAGGAGGAGGAGGAGGGAGGGGAGATAAAAGAGACAGAGGGAAAGAAAGCGAAAGTTAAATAAAGAAAAAAAGATTTGAAGGCCTGTCCAGAATTTGAAAAGAAAAAAAAAAAAACCTTGAACAAAAAGGGAGAAATTCTACACTGCAGGCAGGTGGAGGGCTTCAGTATTTCAGTCACATAAAATATTCAAATCCCAGCTAAAATCTGTGAACAACACATATTTGTGATTGGTCTTCGTCACACAACATGCACCCTCCTCATATCTCCATCAGTGCACACGGAAAAAAAAACTAGGACACTCTCATGACACACACGTTTCCAGTTATCTGCAAACAGAGATTATTAGTGGATATCAGGCACGGGGACACAAACACGAGGCCAAACTCTCACACCCCGTTCACAGCAAACAAAAAAGTGAGCGCATGTGTCCAGCAGAGCCTCGAGCGCACGTCAGAGTGAAGCCAGCAGCCCGCAGCACTTTTAAACGTGCACACATTTGTTGGGCATTTCTCTCCTTTCAGATGCATTATTCTATAGGTTTCCACACTATACCGGTTCAAAGAGATTCAGCATTCAGAGAAGACAACGTGGTCTCCAGGTCCACACTAACTCCTGAAAATACAGCACAGGGCTTTGTGTTATATGTTAGAGCACTTTATCCTTTTGCTTTGAAGAACTCACTGTGACCTCGCGGAGAACCGTGCACAGGTTGGCTGTGAACTCAAAGCAGTAACATATGAATATTAATGCCACATGCTTTTCTTTTGAACTGCCTGTTCTGTTGATAGACTTTTATTCCTGGATTCATTTAGACTAAAAAAGTGTGGAAAAAAAACACATTTGTGCTCTTGAACTTTGAATTCCTCTTCTCACCTTTGTGGTCTGACACTTGTGATCCGAGCATGGACATAGATATCAAACACCACGTCTTCAAGAAAATCTAACTGTTTGTAACTATGAATCTTTTATAGTTTTGATCCATTTCAACCACTGGGTATAATTTGCAGTGATACCAACTGAAAACGAGTTTGAGAATGTTTCCTCTGAGAAGAAGCTCAGATCTGTTTTATGAAAAACAGCAACAAAGAGGAAGTCCTGAAACATTTAGAGGATGCACTGAAATGAAAATTCTTGACTGAAACCAAAAACCAAAATATGGAAACCCAGGCCGAAAACCGAAACAAATGATTATGTCAATTATTAGAACCATAGAATTTATGGCTACAATGTGTACTAACCTCACTCAAATCAAGGCATAGCAATAAATCAATTACAAAACTATGAAAACAACGGAGAGAGGAGGGAAAAGTACTGTCTGTGACTTGGAGAAGCTCCTGTCTGAAGGTGTGACAGCAGAAAAACAAAAAACAACACTCTGGTTCTGGTCTGACTCAGGTTCACTCAGGGCTGGACTGGGACAGAAAAACGTCGTGGCAGCCCAGCATGATCTTACAGGTGATGTTCAGTTTCCGTCCGGGTGAGCTTGAGGGCTGTAAGCCGTGTCATGTGCGCGTATGCCACCTGTCACTCGGAGCTGCGCACCATTCCAGCGCTCTGCAGTGGGAGGAGCTAACTGAAACGAGCCGCCACCCCAAAATCATGAGCAGAGACAATGAAATAAGTCCATACCGCACCATGCTGGCTCCTGAAACACACCGGAGACCGTGCTGCACCGCTGATTGAAGGCTCTCCATTTACCAGTCGAACTACGTCCCAACCCTCAGCTATGAGCTTTGGGTAATGACCGAAAGAACAAGATCGCGGATACAAGCAGCCAAAATGAGTTTTTTCTGCAGGGTGGCCAGGCTCAGCCTTAGAGATAAGGTGAGGAGCTCGGACATTCGGGAGAGACTCGGGGTAGAGCCGCTGTTCCTACATATCGAGAGGAGTCAGTTGAGGTGGTTCAGTCATCGCGTTAGGATGCCTCCTGGGCGCCTCCCCGGGGTAGTGTTTTGGGCATGTCCTGCCGGCAGGAGGCCCCCAGGTCGACCCAGGACACGTTGGAGAAAGTACATCTTCAATCTGGCCTGGGAATGCGTTGGGGTCCTGCTGGAGGAGCTGGTGGAGGTGGCCGGGGAGAGGACCGTCTGGGGGTTTAAAAGTACAATAAAACACATAGAATTCCTTTTAAAAAGATCAAAATATATTGTGTTCCTTCAAATATCTTCAATTAGGTAGAAGGAACTTTTTTTCTTAGAGAATTTTTCTCAATTTGTCTAATTTGACCCAAATACAAAACGTGAATTGCGTTTTTAAAAAGTACAGCACAGTTTAATTTGACAACTTAACATTATCCTGAATAACATCTGCTTTGGATTCTTGTATTGACTTTAAATGTATTGTAGGTGTTTTCTATTGTGTACTCTTTGTTTGTGGCTTTTACATGTAAAATCAATCAATTACTCAAAAATCAAGTGACTTGGCATTTGCAGAATTTCATCTAGAGGTGCTGTCCAATCAGATCTGCACATTTGGTTGATTTTCGAGCCATAAAAGACTCTTTACATTCCTGAAATTCATTGCACAGCTTCTGTTTTTTTTGTTTTTTTTTTTTTTTTGTAGTTTAAATATACATGCGCTGTGCTTACAGGATAAAGATGCTTATCTCACCTTTACAAAATGTCTAAGTCCATTCAGGTCTGATCTAAAAGTTTCTGAATATTGTTCACATTCACAGCAGACTTTTTGGACTCTTTAAGATGGACATGAGTAATGATCTTCTGACCTCCTGAAGAGTTATCTTCACTTGGCTGAAAGTTGTGAAGAGTTTTTTTTTCTTTCCCTTGGAAAGAAACCTGTGGTCATCCACCACGGTTATCTTCTCCGAACATCCAGGACTTGTTTTACGTTTCCATGCTCACCACTACATTCTTTGTTCTCAGAACATCACACTGATAATTTAATCACTCCTAATGTTCCTGCTATCTCTCTGATGAATTAGCTCAGTTTTTGCAGTCTCATGATCCCCAATTTCACCCTGAACGTTGTGCAGCGAGAACTTTGAATCTAAACAACACACTGTAGACCTTTAGAGATAGGGAAGACATATCTAAGAATTTCACCCCAAATAACTGTTAAACAGATAATAAAACATTGATCAAATTGTGTCAATCCTAACTCATAATTTGTACAGCATGTTTTCATGTATGCATATTGTTAATATGATGTGTTTTTTTACAACATCTTAGTTGGTGTCACGGTGTGCAGATTTACAGATTTCTTTTGTTTTGTTGTCACAATTAAATGTTTCAGAGCAGCAAACGTGTCAATGTCAAAGACAAACCTGAGTAAAACAAAACATAGATCTCAAATGATTCTTTCATTTATTAGGGGGGGAACCACCTGAACTCCTATGTGAAAAAGTATGACCCCTAAACCTACAGTAGGTGCAACACTCTTGGCAACAACTGACCCAACTGATACAGTTCTGTGTACTTTGCACAGTACTTAGACAAGTTTCCCGAAGAGGGACAATTAAAAATACTATATTGTAAACTGCAATCAAGTTTGTGCTAACTGTGAGTTTCTCACATCACTGTGGAGAAATTTTGCTATGAAGTTTGTTTAATTCAGCCACAGTTAAGGGTTTTCCAGCATGAACGGCCTGTTTAAGGTCAAAGGTCAGACATTCTCCTTCAGGATTTTCTGTTAGACAGCAGAATCCACGGTTCCATCAATTACAGGAAGTGGTCCAGATCCTGAAGCAGCACACAGCCCCAGACCATCACACTACCACCACCATGTCTGACTGTTGGTGTGAAAACAACTGCGCCACCATGCAGCCCAATGCTTTACAAATAATGTGGTTAGTCACAGTTAATTCATAATTTAACAAGGGAGCTCATTACTTTTTCACTTAGGTTGGTTTGGATAACTTTTATTCCCTTAATCAACAAAATCCTCATTTAAAACCTGACTTTTGAATTGACTCAAGGTTTTTTTGTATTGATATTTGTTGCTGATTTAAAACATTTCCCACATTGAGTATTTACACTTAAAAAATAGAAATTTTTGAAGCTAAAAAGTATTTGTCAAGGAGTTACTCAATGTGCAGATCAACTCATCTCAAAGCTTCAACCTTTTTCTCACCTCTTCATTCTCTCTGCTCGTCCTCCTCCTCTACAGTTTCTCTTTCGCCACTCTCAGTCTAACATACGTCCTCTCACATTTTCTTTACTTCTGTGTTTCCCCCATTCTCTATATATCCTGGCCTCTTGTCCTTTTCATCTCTTCATCTACTGACTCTGACCTCTCCGTTCTTTTCATCTTCTCTGCAGTTCTTCACATGTTTGCCCTCTATTTCCTACTCCTCTTTGGTGATTTTCTTTTATTTCCTTTGACTTTTTTTTAATTTTCTAAGTCAGTTTTCCTCTTTTTTTTGTCTTCTCTGAATTTTGAGGGCATCACTGTTTACAAGCAGAGTGAGTGTGTAGCCGCTGATCAGAGGCAACCTTACAGCCGAGGGAAGCAGCACGCTGTCAAAGTGGATTTATTGACCTACACTTTCTCACCATTAAGTCTCCTTAAGAACCGCTGGTTGGCATTCTGATAGCACGCATCCTCTTGCTTCAAGTCAAATGTTCTCTGACTTGTTTAGTCCAGATACACACACACACACACACACACACACACACACACACACACACACATATATAAAGAAACACTCCCTTGGACTGAATTTTGTTGCACAGTGATGAATGGCTTTCATTTCATTCTTATGTTTTGTGTTCCTGTCTTTCAAGCACAGTTCTGCTCTAATTTACCATAATAAATCTGATGCATGGACAGACACACTGACCACACCTCCCTACACACACACTCACACTTGTCTTGAGGGGATGAGAAGACCGCACATCAGCCTGATTTGAATAATGGCCTTTCATTATGCTGCCGTTCCTGTATGTAACACGCTGGAATGAGTTGAAATGCTCGTGAAATGTTTTTTTTTTTTAAATTACCGTCATCCCTCGACTCCCTTCTTCTCATAAAAGATGCGCTATCCAGCCATTTTCAGCTTTACAGGAGCAGCAGTGATCATAATGCAATTAAAAACGCATTCAGGCAGCATCCCCATGAAATGTAATGTGAGGAACACAAAAACAAGATGGAAAAACAGGCAGGAGTCTGAGTAGTTTATTTTTAATCTTAAATCATTCACATGAGCATACTGTCCAAATTTGAGCGATGGCCTCCACTGCTACTAATCTACTGGCATATTGGTAGGAATGGTGCAAAAAGCTGATCAGAACGGGGGTCTGTTTGAATCATTTCACAGCTGAGGTGCATCTGTAGCTGGATGTTTTGTTCCCATCAGCACATGCGATTTAATCACCTTATTGCCTGCTTCATTAGTAGGTACTTTGCCTATGTGATTAGATTAGCTAATTATTTCCTCAAGTTTTCAAGGCAATTAAAAACCTTCAAAACAACAAAAGCGCTCCAAAAGACATTAGACCGACACACTCGGGTAGCTTGTAGTTTAACTAATATTAATGATGGATAATGACGGTACGCAGAAACGTTCGCCTGGTGCCTACTGATACTAAAAAGTAAAAAATACCAGGGTCAGACGATGCCAAAAAACCTGACAGAGAGGAGGAAACTGTATGCAGCCTCATTTGTGACTGTTGAATGTCAAGGACAAACATAAGAACAGTTCGCTGTGGCTCCAGAGAATTAAGTACTAATAGAGATGTTTGCAGCATTTGTGCTAAAGACCATACACATTAGGATATATTTGCTTTCATTCAGTCTTTATAGCACTTGAAACTATAATGATCACCACTTATTCTGTGTGAATGGAAACACTTATGGTAAGTGAGCTATGTCAACAAAGACCTGTTTCCATGTAGAGTTATGACTCTGAACACACTCAAATGTCCTTGTTCACATTCAAAAACTAAACCTGAATCCTCATCTGTATTAACGGTGCCAAAACATTGATTCTGAAGCACCGTTATTCCTGTTATTACCGTTATTCACCTGCTGATCTTTGGTTCTGCCACGGCTTTTGGTTTGTTTATCCTATAGTAACCAAACAATACACTGAAACATAAGGCTAAATCAGGTAACATGACTATTGAAGGCAGCACACCCTCCAATGTAGGCAAAATTAGAAAGAAAAAATCAAACAATTAATGAAACTAGCAAACTATGCTAGCAGGAGCTCAGTTTGCTAGTATTGAGTTTTATGGCCGTGCAGATTGTCACTTCTGACTTCTTGTAGGTCACATAACGTGTGACTGATGAGTGGATTATGGATACAAACATCAAATATGACAAATACAAACAAGGATTATTAGAGACCACCAAACACATGTCTTGTTTCTTTATCTATTTAGTAGAAACTTGTCATTTTTGTTTCAAATACACAACAAATTGTTCTAATGCTTTTTTTGTTGTTGTTGGCAACCCTAGTTCAACCATAACTCACAGCAGAAACATCATAGAAAGTTTAAACAGATTGCAGAACGTTGGACTTAATACGGCTGAACTGGCATTCTGATTTCACTCATGGACTTTTTGGTGTAAGTTTTATGATTTTTGGTAGATTTGCCTGCCTGGTTGCAATGTTGGTAGCACTGTTGGCTTGCAGCAAGAAGGTTGCCGGTTCCATACTTGTCTACAGCCTTTCTGTTCAAAGTTTGCTTGTTCTCAGTGAGTTCACTGTGCTCGGCGATTTCCTTCAACAGACCAACTTGGCTACTTTTAATTGTCACTAGTTGAGTGAGAAGCAGCTGGATGAGGACCAGTACCTCCCAATCCAAGGAGGAACTTTTGGTTAGCATGCCTCCTGGACACTTTCTGTGGGGCCTGTTCTGCTAGCAGGACTCCTCTAGTTGTGCCCATGGCATGTTGGAGGGCTTTGTGGTCTCAACAGAGGAACTGGTGGAGGTGTCTTGAAAGAGGAATGGTTTGGGCTTTCTTACTAGGGCTGCTGCCCTTGACCCAAACCTGGATAAATGGTTGGCAATGAGAAACAAGTTATAAAAACTATTTCTACCTCATTTGTTGCTGATCACCATGTGAGAGCAGCTTTATAAGAGCTTAAGTTTTGAGAGTTTGCTGGTCCAATGCATTCAGGTTACTGCTAACATAACATAATGCCAAGGACTTTTACATTTAGGGAAAAAACCATATGCTGCCCATCCATCTGTGAAGGGTAATAAGGTCATTGACAAGCTCTTTTGGATCCATCATTCTTGAAAGATTAATCAAAAATGAAAAACAATCTAGATAGTTTCCAATCTTCTCATCCCAGGAGGTTCACCCCAAGATCAGCCTGCAAGAAGCAGCAAGAGGTGTTTGTTCTCTACCTCTGGCAGGTTCCTAACTCAACCACTGCAAAATAAATGATCAATGTAGTGCCTTCCTTCAATTTCTCATCTGTATTTGTCAGACTGGATTTATTTAGGGATTATGTTTGATCATTGTTTTTGTCCACATACCTCCCAGTGGATTTAGTTTCAGCTCCACTTAATATAAGTTTAGCTCCATGTGCAACTTTCTTAAAGCACGTTTTACTGTCTCTCACAGGTTCTGTTTTTTTTTTTTCTGATTCAAGGTGTTTCTGAACTGCAGGTGTTCTCTGAAAGCCCAGCAGGGTTCAGATTCACAGAAGTCTACTTACAAACTGAAAGTGCAATACTTGGTAAATTATTGGCAAGCTAAACTGAGTTGTGAAATTTTTACATTCAGATCATTCAGGATCAAATTTAGTGGAATTTGTCCTTTGGACGCCTTTGTGCATTTCATCTGACCCGTGTTATCGGAGTCAGTAAATTAGCTGGTTATCGCACCAGGGAGGAATTTATGAAGGCAACAACAAAAACCTGATGCTGCATCCTAAGTGTTCTTTCTCACAGTTGGGGTATGATGAGAACCCCCCCGAGACGTGTGAAGGATGCACGTGTGTGCACATATTTCCCAGTTATTAATCTATATAACAATAAATCTCACTTGCAGTGGGCACTGGAATTAACCAGGCGAATGCTAAGATGAGAACTAAATTATGTGACAAATGTAAATTTGATTTATGGTAATTATGCTGCAATCAGGCGGCCTGGGCTGCAACTTGCATACAGACTAATTCACCTGCCAAACAAACTCATACATACAAATGAAGCTACCTTAAACATATATAAACAGAGATTTATGCCCCATTGCAACTGATAAAGGCCATTTTAAAAGCTCTGGGTGCTTAAGGCAATTTACACGCATGTATGTACATACACACGCAACGCACTGCGAAAATTATAGGAACCATAACCTCAATTACGAGCTGAAATTACCAGTAGGTTAAACTAATTCTCTGAAGGCAATATGCAATAGATTACATTGTGAAATAACCGTGCGTTAGTTTTACAAATTAGTTTGTAGATGAACTTGTGTACGATGCACAAAGTAGTCCCAAAGTTCGGTTGCACCGTGATCATGAAGATTCATGTGCACGAGAGAAGAGTTGATGAGATTCACTTGAGTGACACTTTAAGACACTGAAACTATGAATTTAAAATGAGCTGAAGCATGCACAATATGTGAACGCACATACGCATGCATACAGTAATCCTGCACCAGGAGGGCCACTTTCTTCACAGAGTTCATTTCCTCTCCTCCCTCCTTTATCACTGGCTTGGTTCTGATTCATCTTCATAAGAAGGCAGAGGAAGGGAAGCCAGCTCCCCTAATAGCTCACTGATTTACATGATGAGTGGTTCTCTCCCACCTCCTGCGAAAGACAAACTTCTGCAGAAGGAGACCGGAGACGGTACACACAGGTATCTTCACACACTCTCCTCTAACACATGCAAACACACTCTCAGGAATGTAATTTGTCTTCACATTAAGACAAAGAATCCAACGTAAATACACTCACTCACACACGCAGATGCCCCTCAAACAGAAAAAGAAAAAAAGAAAAGAACAAACAAGGCAGGGCATGCAATAAACAGATGAGTTAGCACCCGCACGCTGCTTTGCTTGTTTAGCGTGTAACTCAATTTGAAATGCTAACACCGCCGTGCGCTCAGGAGGGGAGGGGTGCAGCGGCGGGCCAGCATCGTCGGCCCGGCTTCCTTGTAATTTAACTCCGCTCTTCTCAATGCGGCGCCCTGAGCGGTGGCCTTGTATTTTACACACGGTGAATAAAATTAATTGGGAATTTCTGGGCGCACATCATTTGCACGCTGGACCTACTTTGAATTGCAGATGAGCAACAAGAACAAAAAAAGGGGAGGTGATGTAATGCAGCGTATTAAACTGTGTTCATCTTTCTGATTATTTGATCTGAATGTGTGTGTGTGTGTGTGTGTGTGTGTGTGTGTGTGTGTGTGTGTGTGTGTGTGTGTGTGTGTGTGTGTGTGCTCTGAAAGAATGATAACAACCTGTAGCTCCATCATTAGGCTCCATCATCAGCTGATTAATGGGTAATGATGAGAGTCTGGCTCCAGTTTACCAGTGCATTTCAGCGCAAAGGTGCTTTTGATCAATATGCGTGTTTGTATTTACAGAAAGGAGTTTTAGAATAGTAGCCAATGTGTAAAAAGTCACTATGCATAATTCCTCAAATGCATTTTACTAAGTACTGCCTTTAACGACCTCGCACTAAAACTGTTCATCCAATTTATTATTAGAGCTCTGAGGGGGGATTGATGATTAGGCCACGGGAATTTCGATTAGGCTGAGTGAAGAAGTTCTGCAGAACTGACAGCACCACATTTATGTTTGCTGGCTGTCGACAATAACAGGTGGAACTCTCAGCGAGGGCTCCAATTAAAATCAAAATCAACCTGCCTGCTTGTAATTGCTTCTCCGTCTCCCACATATGTGTGGAAGCTGGTGTGTGAGGAATCTAATATCTAAGTTTCAACGACTGCTTTATCTTATTAGACATTTTTTGCCCTCTTTTAATCCATTTTTGTTTTGATTTCTGGTGATCTTTGCGGCTACGTGCAAACACACAGAGTAAATCCTGTTCTTGGCTCCGTGAGCATGTGCGTCACACAGCAGTGTGTCTTATTTCTCCGGTGGATGCTGGAGTACTTTGTGTTGCTGCAGAGATTAGACTGAGCGCCCAGACCCATCAATATCCATGACTCCTGTACACCTAAACACACACACACACACACACAGTGATGTAGAGAGTGGAACAGTCCTGACACTTTCACTCACTGGTGAATGGCTGCTCTGATGTACTGAGGCTATTTAGACACACACACATAGCTGGTGATGGAGTGAAACCATTCCCTCTCCTCACCTCACGCCTAGCTGCTGGACGGGAGCCAAACTAAGACCTGCCAGTTGGCGCCTCTGCTCTAAAACAGGCACACAAACTTTTTTGGAAAAGCTGGGTACAGACACAGAACAGATTAACTCGGTCAGTATTGATTATTGACACACACACACACACACACACAAAAAAAAGGGGGGGGGGCCACAGTGGGCGCTTCCCCCTACAGCACACACTTTTCACGTGTTTCAGAAGTTGATTGTTCCTCTAAATGTTGAGTAGTTTCATTTGTCCTTGGGCTCACAGAGACAATAATTCCCTCTCTCACCCCACATCTATCATTTTCATTATCCTTGTAAAACTACTCTGGATTAATATTACATTATCACTCTCATTTCTTACATAATAATGAAAGTATAATGAAACTCCTTTAAGTATCAGAACAGTAAAAAGAGATTTTTTTTCATATTTTTTTGAAGAAAGCGCTGCTCTGCCCCTCCTCATATTGGTGAAACAATGGGATCAACATCAGATATTGTCTGTTTGCAGATGCAATCTAACCGATGTTACAAGAAAACAAAACCCATAAAGAGATTTTTCAGCTTTATTTGGGACATCATTCCTTGACATGAAACAAAACATTCCTTCTTTTATTTGAATAACCAGCTAACGGGACACACAACCATCGCTCACGATCCCTCATGGAGAATCCAGTGCCAGATTTAAATTAATATATGAAGACATGATGAAGAGGAATTTTAACCATTGATCAGGTGTGTTAAAGGAGTGAAATGTCTAAAACATGTAGGACAAGTGGCCATTGAGGACCTGAGTTTGCCCTAATACAAGGGTTGAAGCAAAATATCTGACAGCAAATTATTCTCATGCGCAGGGGGGTGAGAAGGGGGGGCAACAGGAAGTGCAGCCGGTCCAGCCCAGTCCACTTCCAGACTCAGCGCAGGTGCCGTCAGCATGAGCAGCTCAGCGCGGACTTCTGTCCAGGTGGAGGGAGCACGGACCGCTAGCGTACATCCTGGAGCGAGGGGCTCACGCCAGTCGATCCAGACACACCTCGTTCCCCTGGACACAGGTCCGTGCACAGCAGCACCGCACCTCGGTCTGCTGAGCTGCACATATTATTGGTGGGGAATCAGCGTTTCTGCCTCCTTGGATTGAATTATTGGTGGGGACACATCACCTCCATTCACGCTAAATCTACGCCAATGACCTTCACTATTCTCACGTATCTTCATTTGTGCTGCACAGAGAGAGAGAGAGAGAGAGACTACTGAGCCCAAGAGACAGCATGAGAAGAAAGAGCAAAGAAAGAGATTTGACAGAACTTTTTTCTCTTTTTTTCCAATTGATGGTAATCCATCGCCATGACAAAGAACTTTAACCCCTGCCCTAATATTGTTTGTGAAAAGCAGGTCAAAATCATTGATTAGCAACTCAAAATATTGATAATTTATTGGCAGCAGATGCAGAACCCAGGGAGATTTTCACCTTATTTCCTTCAGTCAGTAGATTGAACAGCCTCAACGCCTGGACAACAAGGCTTCATCCCTGATGCTTTAAGGCCTGGACTCTGCCTCTCGGCTAGAATATGATTTTAGATGTTTATTAATTATTTATTTAGGCTGATCTGACTAACATTTTATTTCTGCGTGTTTCTATAGGAATATGAATCTAAACCTGAAAAGCACAATTTCCCAAGACACAGATAAAAAATGTACATCTGTAAATTTGATGCATTTTCACATTTTGCTTTTTCTATGTAGCTAACATTCAATGTTAGTGCAACTATTATACCAATAAAAGCCTTTATTTACTCAAAAGGAACATCGTGGGACACATTTTTCTTGACTTTTGACCTTTTTGTTTGATCACCCTTAATTTATATTCCCACTTCTGTTTCCTCTACCGTGGCATCGTGTCCTGGCTCTACATCAGTCCGTGGTACTTCTGCTGTGGTATCTTTCTTTTCTCTGTGGTGGCTCTGGTTCCACCCTGTGTTTTGCAGAAGCTGCAGGTTTTCCAAGCTCCAACAGTCCCTCTGCAAAACACAAAATGAACAATCACAAGGAAGGGAGGGGAATAAAAGGATCTGATTCATCAGATTTTCTGGTTATCTGGATTTGAGGACACAAACCTGCAGCTTAGTCTTAATGAGAATTAACAGACTAATTAAATTATAGAGGAAAGCTCTTTAATATGAATTACTGTCGTTGTATTGTTGTCTCTGCTAGAAAACATATTCATAATTAACAGTGTGTCCTTTGATAAACCTGAGATGTTGAATATGGATGTAAACTCTCATTAGCAGAGCTCCTCTCTCAGTAAACAATACACAGTAAGTGAACTATCTCACTAGCACGTACAGAAATAATGTGGCAAAAATAAAGGAATATGGTATAAATTAGACACAGCTAAATGCAAATGTCCTGGTGTTGTGTTGTACTGCATGTATAGTATGTGTAGATGCATATTAGCTGTCATGCTTTTCTTTTGATTGTGGAGCGTTGATGTGAAATCATTTGTTTCACTGTGTGTGTGGGCCTGAGGCGAGCTGAAGTAAGGCAGCGCTCAGCAGGCAACGCCCCAGGCGAACTTCTTATGGTCCCTCCTTTGACACAAACATACACACGCCTAACCGTGGCTTGACAACATTCATTTCCACAGCGTGGATGGTACCACCCACCAACACGCTGCAGAGCTAGAGGTTAGCTGTATCTGAGCCAGTCTGCACTACTCCACTGTGAGGATCTAAGGCCGCTACTATGACAGCGTGTTGCTGGAAAAACCCCTCTATATCCAAAGAGAAGCATTCATTTCAAGCATGCAGGTCATGTGTCTCTATTTAGACGAGCTGTGTGTTTGTTCACCTGTCCGAACAAACCAACGGTCTCTCCTGGCAGGAAGCTCAGAGCCACACTGCAGTCAGAGGAGGAGGAGAGGAGGAACAGCCTGTCGCCATGTTTACAAATCTCCAGGTGAGTCACATGATCGAGGTGGGGGCGGACACTGTAAAGTAGTTCTGGGAGTTCTTTATTAACGTCTTCATCTGGATGGAGACAGTGCAACTAAAAGAAAGGGAAAGACGTGTTAGTTGACTAGGTGGTGGTTGGTTGGTTGACTGGCTGGTTATTTGACAGGCTGGCTGGCCGGTTCATTATGTGGTTAATATTTGTGCAGTTGCTCTGATACGTAGTTTATTAGTATTTATGTAGTTTGGCTGGTTATTCGGGTAATTGTTTGGTTGTTTAGTTGATTGATTTTTTGTCAGCTGACTGGCTGGTGTTTGGTTAGTTGGTTGGCTGGTTTGTCATTTGGGTGATTATTTAGGTGGTTCATTTGTTTGGTTAGTTGTCTGGTAGGTTATTAGGGTAGATGGCTGGTTTGTTGGGTGACTGGTAATCGGTTGGTTATTTGAGTGGTTGTTTATTTAGCTGGTATGATTTGTGTAATTGGCTGGTTATTTGGTTGGTTGTTTGACTAGCTGGTTGACTTTTGGGGTGGGTAGGTGGTTATTTAGTTGGTTGTTTATTTGAGTGGTTGTTTACTGGCTATTGTTTTTAGATGGTTAGTTAAATGTTATTAAGGCTTTTTACAGTATTTTGAGTAGTTAGTTGACTGGCTGGCTGGTCATTTGGTTGGTTGGTTGACTAGCTGACTGGCTTATGGGTGGTCGGTCGGTCGGTCAGTCAGTTTTTGAGGTGGGTAGGTGGTTATTTAGCTGGTTGTTTATTTGAGTGGTTGTTTATTTAGTTGGCTATGTTTTTAGATGGTTAGCTAAATGTTATTAAGGTTGTTTATTTGAGTAGTTAGTTGACTGGCTGGCTGGTTATTTGGTTGGTTATTTAGCTGGCTGGTTATTTAGATCATTGGTTATTTAGCCAGTTAGTTAGTTATGTGGGTAATAGGTTGGTTGTCCATTCAAGTGGATGGTTGGTCATTTAATTGGTTGGTTATTTAGTTGGCTAGTTATTTGAATGGCTGATTGGTTATTCAGTTAGTTGGTTATTTGGATGGTTGAATGGTTAAGTAGTTGGTTGGTTGTTTTGCTAACTGGTTACTTTACATGTTCTCTTGTTGATCTTTTCATTTATTTGTTCTCTACAAAATGTCCTTTAATTTGCCAAAACATTTCCAAAGTACAGTTACATAACAAAAGACAATCAACAGACATTTTATTTTTAAATTTGGTGTTTTACCAAAAAAAAAAAATACAGCCACAAGAAGCACCTTTTGGTCAGACAGTCATCCTAAACATAGAGCCAAAGTTGTTGAGGAAAGGTGAATACTAAAAAAAAGTCAACATTTTAACTGGTCCATTCAGAGTCTTGATCAGAATCTCATTTAGATCAAAGAATTCAAACTCCAGACCAAATCAAATACTCCTTCCAAACCCACAGACCTGAACAGCAATGTTGTTTTTAATGCCTCAAAATAAATGCTGGGGGAATAATTGAGTCCTTTGTTTCCACAAACTAGGCAAAAATATTGTTTAAGCGAGAAAATGTGCCCTTAAATGGTGAAGCGCTATATGTATGAGCACACTGTGCTGTCATGCTCCAGACTTGCCACAGGACAGGATTTCCCCCAGACTACTGATTTTGCCCAGCTGTAACTCTGTCACATATATACATAAATCTCCATAAATTAAACTGGAAGCCAAATGAGACATAACCGTCTGAATTCATCCCCACTTACAAAGTGTGACAGAGGGCTGAATTCTGAATATTGTGGCAAAAATACCCAAGAGGATGTTCTTTAACTGCGATTATGAGCGTGACAGCAACGCAGTGCTGCCTCACACCTATGACACAACCCCCGTCTCTGGAATCCATGGCAAAAAGTCAAAAGGTCTCTTGAGGTATCAGGGAATGTTTCATTGTCCAAACATGTGATGCGCTAACAGGATGAAATCAACATCCTTTATTTCCAAAGGCCTCTAATTTCTTTATACTTTTCATATTTATTTTTCGGGGAGGAGTACAAAAAAGACGAGGGGATTGCTTGTTTCTGGCAATAAATCCGAGTAGATTTTCTAAATGACTCAGTGTCTTGATTGTGCCTCAGCGAGCTGCCGAGGCCTCAGACTGACTGACAGTTTGAACAACATGCCTGATCTAATCCGCTCTCTTCTCACTGTTCATTACAGTACTCGTCTTGATCTGTGTCACTCGCTCTGGCTCACCAAACTCCATCACTGTCCCTGTCACTTTCTCTCCTCCTGCACCAACACTGTGATGGAAAGAGAGACGAAGAAAAGAAACGTACCTGTATGTCCCATGTCTTGATTGTTCCCTCTTTATCAGCTGTGACTAAATATTCCCCACAGGGGCTGACAGCCATGACGATAGAGCCCAAATCCCCGCTGTGAGCTGAGAACTGTCCCACCAGTTGGCCACGATGGATGCTCCAAAGATGAACCAAACCCAAACCACCGCAAGACACCAAATCAGCGCCACCTAGAGGAGGAAATCCAGGATTTACCACTGCTGTTTGTTACTGGAGATCTACATTTGAAAAACTTGCTGATAATTTAAAAAAAACATCTTCTTAAGTATATTTTCTGACATTCTTTCTATTAAGATCTTCACAAACTCACACTAAGCAGTTAGAGGCATTCCTTAAACTCGTATTTACTGTATGTAAAAAATCTACTAGAAATTATGTTGGGTTTTTTTGCATTTTTGTGATAAAACATCACTAACTCCTAATTTGTTTGGGTTAGAGTTATAACTGTAAATATGGGGGAGGGGGTTGTGATGTCACACTGGACCTGAGGAAGCTAGAGAACTCCAAATGCCTCTTTAACTTCAACAAGCATGGTCTATAAGTCTCCAAGACATTTCTCAGTTAATCTGAAGTTTCTAATGTTTTTACCTTTAGCTGAAGTCCGCCCTGGTAGGAAACACAGTCTGGTGATGACAGTGGAGTTCTCTGATCAGGTAAAGGGTCAAGAAATGATCCGTGATGACACAAAAAAAATCACAGGGAGCAGATTAAATGCTGCAGAATAATGCACATGTACATTTTTTAAAGTATTCATTATATTTTCAAGACAGACCACAAATGTAAGCACATAACTGTGAGGGCTCTGACTATTTTTGCAGCCAGAGTGAGATTTCACAGAGTTTGATGATCTTCACCTTGTTGCTGAAGTTTCCTCACAGCCTTTTCTGTGCGGCTGTTCCACACAATGATCTCTCCGTCGTAACTTCCTACACAAACCAGAGCAAAGGATGACAAAACTCTCACGTAAAAGCAATTACTCTCTCTCTCCTCACCTCATGAGAAAACCCAAATTTACATAATATCCGTAAAAATCTGTGCACGCGCGTGTTTATAAAGGAGGAACCTAATCAGATGCTTCTAACATCAGGAGTTAAAGGGTGTGTGAGGAGTGTGTTGGCTGTCTGTGAGCAAAAAGGTGTAAAGTTTATGAGAGTGTGGGTCGCCCTGCATTATTCATGCAGCCCTGGGCTAGCATCTGTATTTCAAGTGACTTTTATCATGTCGTTTGTGTCTGTGAGCATGCAGTGGGATGGACTGAGGGATGGAGAGATCTGCATCCTCCACAGAAGATGCAGTTGGCTTAATTTACCTCATTGACTTGCAAAAGCGCCCTGATGTGCCGAGCCTTGGCAGATTTGATGACACGCATGCAGGACGTGCCACAAAACAACATAAATGCATTGAATTAAAGGGCTTAAGAGTGATTTGGCACAACAAAAAGATCATTTTGGATTCTTCAGACTTCCTTTTTTAAAAGCGTGGGGCACGGTACATTTAACGCTATAGTTTTTTCACCTAATCTTAACAAAAGTATAAATGTCTAAATGCATACTTCTAATTTTGATGCCTACTTTAACCACGAATAGGCTATCCACTAAGTCATTTACAGAAAATGCATCTTCGGTGGCATCGTATAACCAGTCTAGCACAATGAAACAGCAGTTTTGTTGATTGTAAAGTCGAAAAGGTTCAGAAAAAAACATGTTTTTATTGGCTGGTAAAGGCTGTGGAATCACAACCACAATAAAAAAAACTGATAGAAGAAAGTGATAAATGCAATGATCTCTGGAAATTTAGAGCAAATAACTCTCCAAAGGTAAGTAAGTTTAAAAATGGGGGTGTATTGAAAACACAAATTGGCAAATCAGTTATTTTAGTGGACAACTTGAGCTATAAATCTATAAATACTGTTGTTTTGTTCTCAACTCGTTTGGATTTCTAAGTTCTTCCAACTATAAATAAAGCCCTATAATTCTGCAAAGTGATGCAATCATGAAACTGAACACAAAAAAATTGAATTTACGCCAAAAAACTCAGGAATTCCTGTCATTTGTTCATGTGAATGCAATCTCAAACAAACTGGGATTTTTATGAACAATCTATGTTTTTCACATTTGTCAAACCGGACACTATTATAATACAAACGTTTTACACTTTATTTTATGTAATAAATAAGAAATAAGTGTAAAATTTAAGTTAATACATGATGTGCTTTATTCTACTAAAAGTAAAATAATTAACACTTTTGCGAGGTGCTTATTTACATAAATCACTGGAATATTTTTGATTTAATGGTTTAAAGACAGGTTTTAAAACATCTTAATAAAGTGTTGAATGTTCTGCTGTTGTTTGCTGTGTAATTACAAAATGTTGTCAATATTCAATTTTCCTATTGATGTTTTATTGATCCAACATTTCATTAAAAACCCCTTTTAGGTGTAAAAGTGTGGATAGATCATAAAACATAGAATTTATGAGAATAAAAACAGAACAAACAGAATTTGGGGGGGGAATTAAATAAAAGTTTGTTAGAGCCGGGTGTACATGTACTACAGAGGATAACAAAATAA
>SSNR01000099.1:1742851-1769843 GCA_006937965.1 Callopanchax toddi | reverse complement strand
ATAACAAAATAAAGTGTGCTGCATAATCTAATAATGTCTGTGCTTTGCACATCATGAATAGCAGCTTTCCCCCTGAAAAACTAAAGAACACATGGCTTGTTTATTCATCTGGCCCCTGGTTTCTGAAATCCAAACAGTCCAGTAGTAGACTTGGATGTGTTGAGTCAGTTGGGGTTGCTATAGCCGAGGGGGCTACAGATGTGAACTGACATCGCATCAAGTAAAATCACCTCCTGTCACTTCATTTATCAGACTCTATGCTGCACCAGCTAGTGAGGCTAAAACAATTACCCGAACTTTTTATCCACACGTGTGGAAACGCTCTTTAAGCACACCCACGGCTCACAAAGAGACGATGTTGTTGTCTCAGTATTCTGATTTCTGCCCCAGCAACTCCATTCGTCAAACACTTTGGTCATCAATCAAAGTTCAGATGAGTTGGTGTTTGGTTGCTCGGAAGTTACTCAGCCACGTAGGATTAGAGGATCCGAGGAAAGTCAGAGAAGTGAAAAGTAGGGTTGTGACTCCAGGAGGTACACAGAACCCCTGTGTATGTGATGCCGCTGTGTGTGTGTGTGTGTGTGTGTGTGTGTGTGTGTGTGTGTGTGTGTGTGTGTGGTGGGGGGGAGTATTACTCATGATGCGGGGGACTGAAATCTGTTTACACAGTCACGTTATGAGAACTGGCCTTCCTTCAAATTACAATAAATGCACGTCTTAGGGTGAAGTTAGACTCAGGTTACAGTTAAAAACAGGTAAGTAGACATGGTGGAGGCTAAATGAACTGTAGCATCCATTTAAATCATGGAAATACAGCTCTGTGTGTGTGTGTGTGTGTGCGCGCACGTGTGTGTGTGTGTGTGTGTGTGGAGACGAGAGAGACAGAAAGACTGGAAGTGGTATAACTTGACGATAGCACGCCGCTGAGTTCAGCTCACTGGGTGTGAAATGATGATGATGATGAAGAGCAGATGTGATGTGGATACACAAAGGAGGCACACGCACACACACTCGCACAAATCTGAGGTGGTGATGCTAAAGCGAATGTGAGCGCCCTGGAGCGTTCTGACTTGTTAGGGTCCAGATGTCTGGTTGGCTCCGAGTTGTTGGCAGGCAGACGCAGCAGGAAACGACAGATAGAAACACACACACACACTTATGCATTTATATCTTTGTGAGGACAGCCGCTGATAAAAAGCATCTAATTTTTTCCCCACACCCTTCCCAGAGTGAGGCTATTAGCTTGGATCCTAAAGCAGAATCTAAAATTGAGTCAAACTGTCCAAAATGTGTGGACAAACTTTTGCACGTGTAGTTTTTCAGCATTCTCTATATCTGACTGAGGTAAGGGAAATGAAACAGTTTTTTAAAAACCTGTTATAATACCTTTTCCAGCCCATCAGCAGTATGCTCTCCTTCAGCAACAAGACCTGTGAGATGGACACAGCTTGGCCCAGTCCGGCGCTCATCCTGTGAAGGCAGCGGCCGTTAAAGTCCCACACCTGAACGACACACAATGATCCTTTATGGAAACAGACAGGAAATTATTGTATCAATTCAGTCCTATCAAGAAACCCCATCCTCTACTTCTGACAGCTCTAGTATTCTGTGTCTCCCCTTGGGTCTACTAGTGGAAGGACACACATCCTCCTGCCTGATCCACCTCAGCTAACTCGGATCAATGAGGAGAAGCGGCGGCTCTGTGGGTCCCTCTCAGATGTCTGAGCTCCTCACCCTGTCTCTAAAGGCCAATTCATACTCCACGAGAACACTAGGGGTCTCCGAGAACAAAAATGACGTCATTTTATTCTCGTAGACCCAGTTCGGCATCGCTAACGGCTTGTTCTTGTGCACATCAGCTGAACCAAACTTTTTTCTGCAAGACGTCCAAGAACAACTGCTGTGATTGGTCAGAAAGGGTGACTGAGCGGGGTTAGTGTGGGTAGAGGTTGACGTTCTCCGGCGCAGAAGTTAAATTCCTGCTGTGCGTGGACGGACCTGCCTGCAGAGGCATACTGGTCTGGATTGACCGGTGCAAATCCTTATGGATTTTTGTGACGGACCACCGATTGACCAGCATGGGCCGTGAGGGTTTGTGCCGGTCGATCCAGACCCGCATGCCTCCTCAGGTCCGCGCTGGTCAAGAACCAGTGAGGACGAATTTTTTCAATCTGCACACACACACCTGATACGCACACCTGTATGACACATCGCTGAAGGAGTTTGTCAGCTGAATTCCCTGCCGAAACTGTTTTTTTGTTCTCAAAGCTTCCCCAGTGAGAACAAAGCTCTTGCTTCTCGTGGAGTATGAATTGGCCTTAAGGCGAAGCCTGGCCGCCCTGTGGGGGAAACTCATGTTGGTCTTTATTCAGGATCTTGTTCTTTTGGTCGTTACCCAAAGCTCATGAGTGAGGATTTTAAAACACATCAACCAGTAAATAAAAATCTTCTGACTTAAGTTCCTCTAAAACCACAGCAGCTCAGCTGTTCTGATCCACCTGTCCATCTCCCGCTCCCTCCTTCCCTCACTTGTGAATACGATGCTGAGAATCAACCTCCTTCACTTGAGGTGAGACCTCTCCCAGAGCCTGGAGTTGGCAGTCTTCCCTTTTTTAGTTTACTTATTCTTTTATAGTTTAACTTCTCAATTGATTTTTTAGATAAAACAACATGTCATCAACATACTAGTTATTTTATCTGTCTGTTTTCTATTTGATCTTGTGTGTATCATTTACTGATGGATGAAAATGGAATGGAAAACAACAGTTTGGTGCCGTTACTCAGCGTATGAATCCACGGTGACGGCTCAGTTCATATTTCTTATTGTCTCGCAACAGCTTCGCATGATGACGCCGTTCGCGCCCGTGTTTATGGCATTTAACAAAGAAACACTGATTGGCTCAATGGGAACACTGTAATTAAAAGGTCAAAATTTCAAATTCTGAATGGTATTAACTGCTGCACCAGGGGCTCGGTGTTGATGAAAATTGGAGAGATGATGCTTTTTCTTGTTAATTGGCCCAAAGGGGGGTCCAGCTTCTTCTGCAGAGGATGACATGTGGAGTTGTTTCAAATGGCAGCGTGACTATTCCTGACGCTGCTCACGCATGCGCAGGAGCGCACGTGGCTGCACTCTCACACGAGAGCTCATGGGGTCAGAGCTGATGTGGTTGATTATATTGATTAATTGCAAAATGCATAATTATTCCCTTTGTTTGTTAGGTTTGGAGTCATTATGCGGTGATGATATCTGTGAAACAACAGCCTCAGAGCATCTTGTGTTTAAATAAGTGGATTTGAAACCAAAAGAAAAGCAAGAGGAGACGTGTGTTCAGACAAAAATCAAATAATCACCGGATAGAAACGCTTCTGACTTCTGTTTTGGTTCCTTGTACATTTGGTTTTGTCTCCAGCTTAATCAGATTGTGATCAAATGATCAGACATTGAGGAATTTTAAGAGTCTTTTTTTTACTGCGTGATTAGTGTTGTTGTTCATCTGAATATGTCCAATCAACATGAGAATATTTCACACCGAAGATGACAGGATTTACCTAAAACACTTCACAATTCATTTAGCCGCTACTGTCCTTTGACATGTCATCAATAAACAGCAGTGAACGAGGAGCGCTCTCACTTTCTGACATGTTTTTGTACAAAGAATCAGGCTTTTATAAAGGGTTGAACTCCAGTTTTACAAACATGTCTCTAACTCTCTGATCAACGTCTATTATAAAACAAAAACCTGAAAGTATAAAATAAAGATCAAACCTGTGTGTACACTAGATTTGATCCTCTCTCAAGTGTACCTTAATAAAACTAACTCATTGATTTCTAACAGTTTGTTTAGACTGTGTCATCTAACAGTCTTTACTTTCTAATTCCTGTATTTTTCTCTCGTTTCAGTTCATAGTTGCTGTGTGAGTTCACCTACTTTGACCTCTCCGTCGGTGCCTGCAGTAAACAGCCGGGTCTGCGTACCGTCCAGGCCCATGGTGGAGATTGCTGCGTTGCCATGGCAACGGCTGAACTGTTTGACACTTTGGCCCGTGTCAGCCAGCCAGCAGATCACAGAGGAGTCAGAGTCACCGCTGACTACCTGCAGGGAGAAAAGAGGAGGAGACTGGATGTCAAGCATCAAGAGTTTAATTTTACAGAGGACTGCAACTGATAAACCACTGCTAATGTTTTATAGTGCTTTTATTTCAGTGAATATTTATTTCCTCTGTTTTTGTGTTTTTGTCACACTTAAATGCTCAACAAGCATATCAGACAATGATAACCAGAGTGAATACAACATGCAGTTTTCAAATAATGATTTCATTTATTAAAGGCACACTCTGTAACTTTTTGATATTTTTAAATCTTTTTTTTTTAGCCAGTCTGTGCTAATATAACCCTTTACAGGGTTAATGAAAAGTCACTCAGTCCCATCTGCCGCTTGTGTCCAGAATACCACGTTTGCAACTTCTGAGTCTCCGGTCTGGTGCCCTGAAGTCCAGTGTTGGGAATAACGGCGTTTAAAGTAACGGCGTTAGGTAACTCCGTTCTTTTATCAGTAACGGACTAATCTAACTAATTACCGATTCCGTCATGAGAACGGCGTTTCCGTTACTGAGCTTGATATGCGGTGCGTTACTTTTCTAATGTTCTCTCCAACAATGCGTTCGTAGGTTCAGTCCTCTGAGCTTTATTTAGAACAATAGGAGCTGCTGTCGGCTGTAGCGACACCAAAAACAGTAAAACTGTTAAAAACAACCAAACAGAGCTGTTTCTTGCTCTCTGTCGCTCCTCCTGCAGCAGTACGTCTCACACACGCGCGCGCTCCGGCACGTTTCCCCATCAGCTGTTCTCACGCGACTCTGCTGTTTTCACACAAAGCAGAAAAGGACAGCGTCTCAACTTCCAAGCATAGTCTCAAAACAAACGTTAACCAGACTATTACGGTATGAATTGATGAAATAAACTGTGTACTCTAAACGCACCACCCCCATGCACAAACTGCTTGTGCGCGCAGCCGCGCACACACACACACACACAGACACACACAAACGCCAGCGATGGAGTAGGGCAGTCTGGAGCATTAGGATGAAAAGTTTTCATCTTCAAGGTGGAGATTTATCCACTACTTCAAACTCATTGAGTTAAAAGACCAGAATGTGTTTGTGAGGTGTCAATAAGTCCAGGAGTTTCTGTTTCTTTTAAATTTATTCATAAAAACTGCTCAGAAAAATTCTAATTCTTTGATATACCACAACTATTTTTTTAAATAGTAACACAAAAAATATTTTCCCTGGTAACTAGTTACTTTTGTTATAAAGTAATTCTGTACCTAACTCAGTTACTTTTTGGAACAAGTAGTGAGTAACTATAACTAATTACTTTTTAAAGTAACGTTCCCAACACTGCTGAAGTCTCACAAAGTCACGTATCTCATGAGGGTTAGGCTAACCAATGTAGCTAGTTGTTATGCTAGCGCTGGAGTGTTTTTAGCTCATGATTCCTGCTTCTTTTCGACCTCTCCTTGCTTGAACACAGCTGATTTCTTTGAATCAGTGATGAACCGCTCCAGTAGAAAACAATGAATGAACAATGAGGAGACATTTCAACAGTTAGATTTAGGGGTTTCTGAACAGAGACAATGCTAACGTTTTTACGGCAATGATTTAAAACGGGCACTAGGGGGTGCTAAAAACAAGCAAAACTGCATAGTAGCGATTTAAACCAACTGTGGCAAAGTAACTCACCCATAAACTTCATTAGTTGTAACACCCGCTCTACTTTACAGAATTGTTTTAACTCATTGGAGGCATGTTTTCTGGCCTGTTTGAGGTCAAAGGTCAGGAATTTCTAACAGAGTGTTCTTCATGGTTGGTTTGGATAGCTTTATCCCCTAATAAATCACTTCATCACTGCATTTTGTGTTTACTCAGGATATCTTTAATAATATAATTTGCTTGTAAATGTAAAACACTTAACTTTTGATAAAAAAGCAAGACATTTGTATGAGAGGAAACATTTTTTCAATGCACTGCATTTAAAATAGATTTTTTTGTTTGTTTTGTTTTGTTTTGTTTTTTTACGGCAAAAAAGTTTATATGAAAAGCTCTTGTTTAAAATCATAGAATATCATTTGACACACTGTCCCTACCTGCCTGAGCAGACTGTTGTACAGCACACAGGTGACCGGGTGCTCATGGCTCCTCCTCTCCTCCTTCACCATCTCCAGCAGGAGAAGCTGGCTGTTGAAGGTAAACACAAGTTTCTGATGCTCCTCTTGGAGAAACAGGCGCGTTTGTGCATCCTCGTGTGTTTTTGGGAAAACGGTGGTTTGACGATGAACACACAGCTGGCTGGACACATCCCACAGACACAGCACCTGGTTGCAGGGTAATGACAGGCGTTAACGTGCACGTTCATAACACATGAACGTTAAAGGCATCGCAACCATTTCTAAGTATCATAATTCAGATACACATGCAGTGATTCTAAGGAGAGTTGTTTCTCTAGCTGCCTCTGTGCTGCTTGTTAGAAGCATTAAGTCAGAAAAACGGCCATATTTCTTTACGGTACAAAGCAAGACGACGGTTTCTGCTTCAGGAAGCCCTCCAGAGAAAACCGAGGTAAAGCATTCAGAGTTTCTTGGTTTGGCAGATGGTGTTTGAGCAAAGGGCAGATGGAGCATAAATCACCTCTAAAATATTCATTCTCTTTAGCAAAACCAAAGAGAAGGCAAACATGCAGAATGCTACAACAGGGAGAGGAAAAGCAGCTCAGGCAACAACATCATTTCTGCATCAGAAAGAGGGTTCAAAGGAAACATGGTCATTATTCTGAGAAAATCTGCTCTTTAGGTGGAAATACAGAGAAAACCATAACCCTCTTAATCTAAGTTTATTTTTACAAGACACACAAATGAATCTTAAAGTTATTTATCTGTTTTATCAGAGAGTTACACACAGAGACACGCTCCTACCTTGTCTTTGGAGTAGCTGAACAGTTGCTGCTTGGTTTGGATAAAATTAACTGCAGTGACAGGACTCAAGTGTCCAATGAGAGCATACATCGGCTTAGAAGTCACATAAGGGTTCCACAGCAAGACCTGATGATCCACACCTGCTGTGGCTGGAAGCAGCAATAATGTCCCGTATTAGTCATAATTACTTAGTCTCAAAGTCTTGTACCTCACTCACAACTGTGTCTCCAATTATTCAGTGTTTGATGAGGCGTTTGACAGTTTCGTGGGTTTAATTTTGATTGATTGAGGACCGCAGTGGCCCTAAGGTGCGAGACACGGCAGCATAATGGACCAAACAGAACAATCATTCACTCAGTTTCTGTTCCTGTTTTAACCTGGTCAGGGTCATGGGGGGTGCTGGTGCTTATCCAAAGCGGGGTGCACCCTGGACAGGTCGCCAATCCATCATCGGGACAACACGGGGACACAACCATGCACACACACACACACACACACTTTTAGGGTTCATTTAAAATCATGGATTTATCTAACGTGCACATTTCTGAGCTGTCTAATACTATCTTTAGAAAACAGAATTATATTTTCCCTTAAACTTAAAAAGTACATGTTTCTAACATTTTGTTTAACAGAAGATGTTCTGGGTTTTTTAAACTTTTTTAGGGATGCTCCGACACCAGATTTTTCCTAACCGAGTATGAGTACTTACATTTGAGTACTTGCCGATACCGAATACGGATACGAGTACTAATACTAAATGGTGGTTTGGTACAACAGAAAAAATGAGTCAAATACTAGTTTTATTTTTTAAACACAATAACTTTAATCAGCAGCAGCAGGTCGTGTTACAAGACAGGGTCTGTCAGCTGGTTGCTTCACTATAAAATAAAAAGTCACATTTATCTGTTTTTCCATCCAATCCTAATTGTAAGAGTCCTAAAGGTCAGGGGTCAAACTAAAACTCCAGAAAGATTTCTCTCTCTGAGTTAGAAAACATTCTATGAAAAGATTGACTAATCTAACCTGGACTGGATGGGACAAATAAATTCAAACAGACTGAATAATGTATCACGATGTGGAAAATCTAAATAAATAAAAATGAAAACCTTCACACTAAGCTAGCTGATTTCTAGAGTGAGAAAATAACTTTTAGAAAAATAAATACAAAAATGACTTGCAGTATATATTTCAATTTTGTTTTATTATATGATTGAACAGCTTGCCATACACACCTAATGACTTCTGCCTAAAAAACTTTCCATCAGCTGATCAGAACCAAACCAGTGTGTCTTGCCTTAATATTCTGAAGTAGAGGTTGATGTAGCTTCAGTCTGCTCTACAGGCTTATTCTGTTGTCACTATTTTCTGTTAGCTAAACGTTAGCAGCTAGGCTAAACATGCTAACGCTTTGGAAAATGATCAGATAGTATGTATGGATTACTGGAACTTTACCAAACCAGACGCCAGGACTGTGAGGATTCGGAGCGTGTATACTACGGCTAAACTACTAATACTACTACTACTACTACAACACAAGTTAACGCCATCTACTCCAGAGTAAGCGCTGGTTAGTTGCTGGTGTCATTTGCTTCAGGTTAATGGAAAGCTAAGCTAAGCATCATGCTGCATTAAAAAGTATCAGCTCTATGTATCGGGGTACTTTAATGACTACAGAGTACGAGTATACAACCTTAGTATCGGCCCGATACCGGTATCGGCATCCCTACTTTTTTTTTTACTTTTTAAACAAATGTTTGGATACAAAAGCTGTGATGTGCTTGCAAATTTAACAGTATAGTTTTGGATTAGGGAGACAGATTTTTAGGAGCAAAGTGTTTGAAATGAATCTTTCTCTTTTGATCTTTTCACATCTTCACCTTCATGTCATGCATTTATTTTAACAGTTACAAGACAAACCAGCCATTTACCTGTTACTTTGCTGTAAACTCCAACAATGATCCTAATAATAAGACCTTTATCTGTTGTGTTAACTATTAACAGGACTATCTACCTTAATGTGTTTCTACAGTATTTTTTCATCCAGATGGTGGAAAGTCTAATTTTCCATTAGCATTTAAATGCATCATAAAGTTAAGCCAACACAGCAAAATTAAATAAAAACAGTTATGATCTTTTAGTCCATAAAAGCCACAGCTTTTAATGTTAACGTATAAAACCCTAAAACCCTGAAGGTTTGGCTAATAGTGGAGCTCAGGGTTTATGGAGCCAAAATGTGATGTGATGGAGAAATTACAACGTGAGATTACATGGTACGTTAAGAGATGTTTAACCAGGCATTAGAAAACATACATACAGAACCCCCTGGTTCAAATATGTCTTATTCACTTAAATCAAAGGCTGAGGATAAACTGACAAATTTACATTAGAAACCACAAACTTCAAAGCAGATGTTAGTGGTTTCGAGCCATAACTGGTGTAAAATGACAGTATTTTACATATTTGTATCATATGTATTATGACTTATGCAAATAGAAGCCTGAGAATATAAATTCCCTCCTACCTATCAGACCGAGTCCATGGTGGTAATCCACATCCCAAACACCCCTCTCAGTAGCAAAAGAAGTGACTCTGAGAGTCCCGCTGTCCTTTGCCTTCCAGCCAATCGCCACGCTGCAACACGGCGTGAGGCTACACGACAAGAAGCCCTCAAGAGAGCCCAGGTAACGCACTGCATGAGGCAAGGAAGAGTCATAATGTGAACAAAAAGGAATTCAGCTGGAACAGCAAGAGCCTGAACAATGTCACGACTAAAACAAATGTATGAAATAAGCTGTATAAACATGTTTTATTAGTTTCTTCATGTGCAGAGTCTCGGGGGAGTTAGTGCCTACCTCCAGCAGTAATTGAACAAGTGGTGGGGTCACCTTATAAACAACCATGCACGCACGCACGCACGCACGCACACACACACACACACACACGCACACACACACACACACACACTCAAATCAAGGGCCAATTCAGATGCAGCGTTTAAAACCAAACATGAGAAACCAGAGAACTGTTTTTAAAATTCATGCATGAACATGGAGAACATGAAAACTCCTGGCAGGAAGGTCCCAACCAAGAGTCAAATCCTGGACCTTCTTCCAGTGAGGCAACAATGCAGCCAACACAAAAACATGCAAAGCTTCATTTGGTCAATGCTCGGTTCAAGGATCTTTGGCAGAAACGGTAACCTTAGTTTATTTTTACTTCTAAAGAAGCTTTGCATGTCTTTCAACAGAAAGACTAAAGTTTAATATGGTTATGTGAGGCTAATCAGTGTGTGGCAGAGTCAACTATGTCAGACTTTTCATATGCATACTTGTGTGGCAATCTTTATGTTTATTTAAGGGTTAAAAAATGTGATTAAGAACAAAATTTTGTATTTGCAAACCCTTTTTAATAAAAGATATAGGAAACAACACAAAAGTCGCTCACAGACTAGCTCTGTTCTTTTCTTCTTCAGTGTAGCTGCACGCTCCCATGATGCCACACTGTTCATTTCCTTTCATTTCTCTAAATTAGACACCTCTCTCTACTGATGCAAAAAAACGAAAGAAGGACGAGTAGCTATTTTGTGAAATGGCTGCTCTAAATGTGCAATGACCGCAGCACTGCTGTAGGGTAAAGCAACCAATACACAGGCGCTCAGCACAGCATGGAATTAGGCCGATTTCATTTGCTCACTGGTATTACAAAAAAATGTAATAGATCTCACATTCCCATCTATCTCAATTAACATGCTGATTGAGAAGATTTAAATTGGATGCCACATGTCTCTATTAGAAGCCGCTTAGCTTTCAAAGGCTGCACAAATGCGGGCTGAGTGTGAGATGGCATGTGACAGTCTAAGGTCAAAGATCCGTCGGATAGCTGGGGCACATAATTACGTCTGATTGCACTTCATACATCACGTCTTTTCTTCTCTGCGCAAATCAGAAGATCAGTGGGTTTTGCAGTCAGAGTCGGTGATGAGACTTTCTCTCCTACAATGACACGTAATACAGACACAAATACGTAACATCTGCCTCCTTTAGCTGGTGTGGCAGCAAATCTCACACTTTTATTGGGGAGTTAAAAGTTGAAATGAAAGCTGCATGGGGTATCTACATCAAAGACGGTTCGGGAATGCTACCCACACGTCCATCTTTAGGGTTGATCTTTTGGTTAGAGCATTATGAACGTAGGCGGTTCCTTCCTCGTCCTCGTGTCCTTCCACATTGCCCCCTAATTTCCTCTCATTTTCCCCTCCGTGTTTCACCAGCCTCTCCCCCTCTGTCTCTCTGGTGGCCCACGAGCCCCGAGGTTTGAAAGTCTGGATAACCAGCCGTGTCTAATGGTACACAGCCCACTCATACTGAAGGCTAGGGAACTTCAAAAGAATACCACCAGCACCCCTGAGGTATGCAAGCACACATATACACTCTCACAGGCTTCCTCCGTTTTCGTACCCGCATTACGAAACCTTCCCCACACACAAAGCTGTTAACATACACTCACCGTTTCACATGCAAACATTTTGTTTTGTCTCCTCTGCTTCCCCTTTCCTTTAATTCCATTGTTTCCTCATTTGTTGTGTTCTGTTTACAGTGTGAGCACATCATTCTTGTTTTGTTTTTTTTCTTCTTCGCTAAGATCCTCCTTTTTCAGCCAAGCCGGAGCCTCCGCTGAATCATTATCAAACAGCCCAATTACTCTTCAGAGAAGCTCGATTCAAATGATGCAATTGAGATAAAACTAAGCATCCTCTTTGTTACGCACACCAAGCTGAAGAGGAGAATCTCAGTGGGCCAGACCTCACGCCTGTGACGTTCCATCAACAGTGGAAGAAATCCGGCTGTGAAGTGAAGTGAGTGTCTGAGTATGCATACAGTAACTGACTGGGGCCCACCCGGGTGTTTTTACACGGTGTTGCGTAAGCAAGCCAGTGGCTCTCATCCCAGGTGTCAAGGTGAAACGTGTGGTGTGTGTTCAGCCTCCCTCTCTCCCAGAGCGCTGGCTTTTTTCAGTCATCTCCGCCTCTCTTCTTATTTTTAAAAAAGGGCATTTTTGAGAACAAGTGAATGCAGATTAGGGTTAAGTGGTAATCTGGTAATAATTACGCTTACCAAGTTATCCCAAACTAGCAACTTAGTTTCTTAAAAACACATTCTAATCCACACCATGAGTAAATAAGTTAACATTTCAGTACGTTTGTCTATGAAGCGTGAACTTTATGTAAACTCTTCTTCTACTGCCATTCCTGTAGTGGTGCCTAATGTTTAGGAAAGCTAGTGCAGGAAGCGTAGTGCATTTCAGTGTGAATCTATACCACCATGTTGACAGCTTGTTAAATTCATTACCGGGGTGTTTTCTGTAATAATGTGAAAAAATGGGTGTCTTTTATGACAACACTTTTATAAATTAAGTCTGCCAAATCTATCAACAGCCTTTATTACCCTCAAAACTGATAGTGCAGCTGTCAGAAGCTGAGGAAGAAAAGAACTCAAAAAACCAACTGTTGTAGTGGAGACATAATGAAACTAAGGCTGACTGGATATTGTAGAGAGCTTGTCAGGGTCCACAATGGTGTACACTTTAGGCACACCTTTGGATCAGATCTTCAAAATTAATGTTTGCACCTCGCTGTCCTCTGCACAGACCTGAAGAGAGTAACATGCTGGTAGGCAGAGAAAATACATTTTAAAAACAACATAGTGGTTTAGAAATGCTACTGCATTAATATGAGTTTTTGAAAAAAAACAATCTTAGGGGGACTTCTTAATCCTCTAACCTTATCGCATCATTATGAACCTTTTGTTTGAGCCATTCTTTTATTTTTGTGTTGTTTAAATGACTTTATGCAATGATGTATAGTATGACAAAATGATACATTTCAATTGAACTTTTAAACTAAAAAAATAAGTTTTAATATGTTAGCAAGAAACATTTAAGGTGCCCTAAATTACTTGCAGTATAGACAAAAGTGCAAGCCTTTCTAGGCAGACTGTAATACCGTATACTCGGGTGTAATTTTAGAATGCTTAAACAGTATTTAAAAAAGGTTTGTTCTGATCAAACAGACAAGCTAACAGCTAACTACAGACGGGTCAGGCTCAAAGTCAATTTATACCATAAAAAAATAATTTCTAATAAAAAAAATCTTCATAGCATTTCATGCAAATATTTCATGTTTTTTCTTGCAGACATAAGATCAAACTCAGACCAGAATTCGGAGAAGTTGTACAGCTTTTAAAAATTTGTAACTAACCACGAAAAACAAAATTGACAGTGGTGTAAATATTTACAAAGTTGCATTTGCATGTTTTGCTCAGATATTTTTGGGATTTTAGTTGTAGGATGGCAGTAATCACCGTTCTAACCTACCTTACAGTGATTAGCTGTTAGCTCGTCTAAGAGCCGCTCAGAGAGCATCAACTACAACAAACTTTCTGATGGAACTCACTTTAAAGATCTGAACTTTGTTTATTATCAAAGACAAACTCAAAGAGAAGTGTGTAGCTGTTGTTGTCTCTGCACTAGAATTCCCTACCTTTTCTGACCCAGTCAGGTGTGTGTGCCTGGTGCGCCGTGACATAACAGCAGTGGTGTTTTCCTTTGACCAGCTCATCCCACAGGACGATGTCATCCAAGTCAGAGTCCGTCCTCACATAGCGTCTCTCAAACAAGGAGATCTGGGCTGAAGTGAAATTTAAAGCACTGACCTGGGAAAACATAGATGTTCTGTTTAGTAATGGATCTATGAACACATGGATAAGGCAGGAAAATGGTGGTTCATGACGCTGTGCTACATAACGACTTACATTCTTTTACCTATCTGTGTATTACCTGTCCTCCAATGTCTCCGATGGTGAGCACAGCCTGGTCTGGGTGAGTCGGATCCACCCAGTAGTCCAGACACCAAGGGACAAACCTCAAACCCTAAAGAGTTTAAAGGAATGCTTCAGCCATTTTGGAGCTTTTAGTTGTGGAAGTTATAAATATTTACTACCTCATCTGTTATAGAAAGCTTCCTGAACAGGCTGATGCTTGTGTAAAAGACTATACACAAACATTGCATTACCCGCTGGAGCTGTTTTAAGATGGCCGCTATAGGCTTTGGTCTTTATGCATTCTGACTAGCAGTTAGCTTATCTGTCATTTTAGATGTAAACTGTTTCTCCAAACCGAGGCCATTCAGGAAGACATCTACAGTGGCTAAGATAGTCAAACTAATGATTTTACCTGAAGTTTATATTTGCAGCTGAAGTCTTTTTTAGGCAGCATGTCGTAAAAACACACCTCTCTACATGTGAATGACACGGCTATCTGAGAAAGAGAAGTTCACAAGAAACAAAGACAAAAAACAACAACAGAACTTTATTTTGCAGTTTGATGAAACTTTTACATTGTTCATGCTGGTAATAAATGAATAAAACACTTAATACCATTTATTCAGCACATTAAACACAGTATTACTTCATAAATGTGTTGAATAATGAGCTTCTAAATCATGGTATTGATAAATTACAAACTAAACAAACAAAAGTTTACTTACTGGACTTTGTGCATCAGCTTCATGCAATTACACAGCCCCACTAATTAACACTGAACTATTTGTTGCCTAGCCTAGTGAACTAGACCATCAGTTCTGCTCTGCAGACTTTGGTCTGGCCAAGCTCCATTGGAACCTCAGCAGCCCACTGATTGGTCCAGTCAGTCTCGTACCGGGCCAATCACAACACTCTAATGGTTTGGTGGGAGGGATTAGCTGATGACGGCAGAGTTTCAACTTAAAAAAAAAACATGGCGGCAACTCGGGAACTGCGTTCATTTGAAACGGCTTTGGACGATTTTGGGCTTTTCTTTAAGTCGCAAACAGATAGAGGCACTTAAGTCTTTTATTTTGAAAAATTATGTATTGGCTGCTTTGCCGACAGGATACAGTAAAAGTTTAATTTACCAGCTGGTTCCAGTTGTTCCTAAACGATTCTGATTGGTCCTCGCGCTATCCAATAGCATGTGAAGACAGTTTGATTGACAACCGTTCATCCCGCCCTATGAATGAGTTATTTCAATGGATCATGGCCATATTTATCCTGATACATATTCTGGCTTGCCAGGCTATTTGTTGCCCTCTATAAGTTGAAACCTCTACCTTAATAACTCAGATTATTATAATTTGTCATATTAATCATATTTTCGTTATTTGACTATGACTAACAGAGTCAGAATATGTCATCATGCTCTGCAGAAACTACAAAATGATCAGAAAACCTTTTGTACGTTCTGCAGATGCACCACGTCTGTGACCCAGAGGTCTTTGGGCGGGACCGTTTTGTTTTGCAGGCGATGCGTGCGTAGGATGACCATGTCCCCTCCGTCTCGCAGCACCACCATCCCTCCTTTACTCACACTCAGATACTGAGCTGAACTCTGAGCAAACAACACCTGCAGAAAGCAGAGTGAAAACGGCCTTTAACCAGGACAGGTAAACAAATTAAGCAGACTTAACGGACACCTTTCCTAACTCACACTGACTAAACAGCAGCCTGTACAACAGCTTTAATACAGCAATGCATCTTTTACACTAGAGTGTGAAGTTAATTAGTTACAATGAGGCTTTTTAAAATAGAATTTTAAATATTTATTATATGGTCTCCTCCTCCTCCTGTTGGCTACTCAATAGTGATAAAACTGCACTAGAATAAGCCCATTAAACATGATCTCCCCTCTAAATCTTCCTCTTACCGGGTGCAAGGAAATAAAATTGAGCGGCCTACATTCTGCGTTGCAGCCAATAAAACAATGCAGAATTAATGAATTGCAGGATTTTATTGGCTGAACTGCAAGAGGAAATCTGCAAACTAAAAGGCCGCGATTAACTACATCTCATGGGTAAGAGACACAAAGTACCTAATGAGAGAAAGGTTTGTTAATACTTCCAGAACAGAGGTAAGAGGGTTGACGTTCCACCAGAGTTATTAAGGCACGCTTTTTGTCTTTTCCCTCAGAGTCGTCTGATACATTTGTACAGTCTATTGGCTTGTCTCGTCATGCATTTATTCTAATTTCCCATGAAAACAGAGCAGGAGAGTCTCATGAACATTTTGATTCCAGCTTCTTCTTCTTTTTTTTTACTCTAGGTACCAAATCATGCTCTCCATCTTTAAAGCATACCAGGTTGCTCTTCAAACTGCTGACATTTAAGTCCTGATGGAATGCACAGTACTATGCAAAAGTCTTAAGTCATCAGTTAGGGAGTTAAACTTTCCAGTTTTTTTCTTTAATCCAGTGCGTAGTAGACAGGACATCCATTTATTTGATACACGCGCTCGTTTCTGTTCAGGCGCAGGGGATCTGGTTCCTGTTGGACAATCCTGGCAAATTTAGACTCACCAGTTGACCTGACATGCATGTTTTTGGACTTTCCTCCACTCTGAGAAAACTTATGAATTCATGGGGAGATCTTCCAAATCCCATGCAGAAAGTCCCCAGCAAGGAGGTGAACCCATCCTTCTTGCTGCAAGTCAACAATGCTAACCAGCTGTGTTACCAAAAAACTGAGGGAAAGATGTGGCACTTCACAGCGGATTAACAGCTGTTCTTTAAAGTGCCCATGACATGGTTTTCCGTGTTTTCTGACTTATCTATCATGTTGCAACATTGAGTTCTCACCTTAAACCTGCCAGAAAGAGCAAAAAACTGCATCCATCTGTCTCCTAGTACAGCCAGTGAGAAGCTCTTCAAGATTTCAGACCCAGGTTTCAAACAGTTTTTTTCACTCCAGCCCGCTATGAGGTCATAGTGATCCGGACTTGCTTATATGGTCAATTCTCCTCCCACATGCACGTTCACGACAACTGGAGCGAGGCAGTGCCGCCGCCATTGCCCATAGACCGTGTAGTGTTTAGTTTCATTTCTCTTTCACGTGACGGCACTGCCCCCTGCTGCAGCAGAAGTGCCAGGCTGCCAAAAAAGGAGAAACCCAGCAGAACCGGAAGGCGGCGATTTCTTCTGATCTCTGAGTTGCTCCTTAGGAAATAATTACAGCGTATTTTGAGTTATAATGGTGCAACGCTAATCTACAGTCATCAAAGATTACACCTGTTCAATATAAAGTGATTTAAATATCGAGTCATGGGCACTTTAAAATATTTTTTAAATGCTTCAAAGTGATAAAAAATCAAGAGAATATTTTCACAATTCTCTTGATTTATCTACCATATTGTAATCTTTGGTACAAATTGTTTTATTGTTTTTCATTTTTTGCTTGTCCCTCTTGTGGGGTCTTTATATTGAGTCAACCAATGAAATTGGAGGCTTATTATAAAATGCGTAAGGTGACCACTGAAACAAATTCCTTGCCAATCTGTCTTGAAGACACAACACTGAATTGGATGTCTTTTTATTAAGAATTCTCTTCTGTACCTGTGTAGCTTAACAAAAACACATACCACCATGAAAATGGTAAGATACAGGACTTGGACACAAAATAATGGAAAAAATGTGCCAATGTCCAAAGAAAAACTTGGAAACATCTGCAGACTTGAAGTTTGATCACCAAAAACCAACATATTGGAAGAAGAAAAAGGTGAATCAAAACTTTCTCACTGTTTTGGTCTTTACCAAATCCTAAGGAAAGTATAGCTCTCAAGTTGCCAAATCCTCCATGAGTCTGTGTTTTGTGGAATGAAAGTTAATGATACAGCCTGAACTCATTTTTAGGTCTGTATTTTTTACTAGAAAATAGGTGACAGTATTCAGTCTGCCTCTTTAAAGAGTCAAACCCCTCCAGCCATGTGGAAAACAACTGACACAACATTCTGACATTTTGACATTCTCAGGATTGAAAGATTAAAGTGGCGAGCCTTCACTTTATCCACAGCGGTAGGCACTTTATACCGGCTCCTTCATTTGCATATTAATTGATAGATGTTAAAGCAGTCCACAGCCATTTATCTCCAAAGAGGTGGGCCATTTTGATGAGCCAGACCCTAATACTTTCCAACATTTCCCAGCGCTATGTTTAATAATGCGAATTTCCCTCTAAGTCAGCAGACTTTTTAAATCTTCCCTCGGTAAATGTTTTTAGATGACATGTCATATTGGGTTAAATATTTAATGTGGCCGGTATGTTCAGAGCGCGGTAACAAACTCTCCTCCTGATTGGAGCTTTCACCTTTTGGACGGGGTCCCGATGAGGACAAGTCAAGGTCCGTGGTGGTTTCCAGCGAGGTGCAGGGATGGTTCTGTGCTTTTTTAATTCATCAGAAAGCTTCAGGAGGAGAGAGGAGCACAGCCCCCTCCAGTCGACGCGCCCTTCCTCCTTCACACCGTCGCTGCACGGGAGGAGGCCTCGAGGCTTCTGAGTGACAACCGCTTCATCGAACATCAGTCCGTATTCCTCCCTGGACCCACGGCCGACTGCTGTGCAAGCGAGATCGATGAATTCAGTTCTGGACAAGAAGCGAGATGCACCAGAGGAGTCCTGCATGCACAATGAACCGGATTGTAAAACTCTGCACAGCGTGCTGCGGATTGTTATCTTGTCTCTGCAGAATTTCTTACAAGGCCCAAGATGTCCAATGCAACACTTTAAAGCTTCTTTTGTTTTGCCTCAAAATCAAATGAATCTTTTAATACGCCGACTAATAACCCTACTCACATTGAAAAGGCTCTTTAATTTTTGATAATCCTCAGCGTTCATCCTGCTTTCCAGCTGTGCCACCTCCATCCTTGTTCCCATGGTTACAGCTCACACCTGCCAATCAATCACACAAGGTCAGACAGAAGAGACGTTAAGTCCGTGTGCTTTTTGTGCAGAAGGCTCTCTCAGATAACACATCCCAGCATGTTTTTATGTGTTACATGACAAAACAGGACGTCCCCGGTTTGAGTAATCCTTTAGTAACCTTCAGAGTCTGTTTCACAGCAGGTTGTCATGTCATAATGGTCTTGAGGCTGGATCCCAGCAGCAGACCTATTTGTGTTGTTGGCTCTTTTTACTAAATCCAAACAGGCTCGTGTCGAGCAGCGTGCAAAGGTCCTTCATTTTCACCCGGCTTTAGGTGACGGGTGCATAGGCCTCAGACACACCCAGCAGGGTGCCAAGGCATGTCAAACCTCTGATATTGTCAAATAAAAAAAGAAACCCAATAGATGACAATCAGAAAAACACTTCAAGATGAAAGGTAGGATTGGTGCAATTAGCCTGCGCTGCAATTAGAAGCACATCAGAAGTCTGAGAGAAAAGCGAGATGATAAATTCTCTTTTTAAAGCTCAGCGAAACACTTAAAAGTGGCAGTAGAGGACAGCAGGCACTCTCAGTTTCCTGTTCAACTCGACACAAACGTTTATGTGACAAATTCATTGGATGAGGCATCAAACTGATCTGAGATTTGGATGACGGGGTGTGTAATGAAGGCTACAATTCAGTGCTTTGCTGCAGCTATTATTGTGCTGTGTGATCTCAATGTGACACTTTAGCCACCATTTGTTTTCATCTCTGTAAACAAGGAGACGGCAGCAGATGTGTTTCTGTAACGGTAATAAACAGAAAGGGGTGATCATCTAGGTGTAATTTTCTCCGGTTTTGTTTATGAGAGTAAAAATGACTTTTACTGAAGTGCATCTTGACTTTAGTTGTTTTTTCCCCTCCCGGCATCAGTCTAGATATGACTGAAAAGGCCAGTTCAGTTCAGAAGTAACGTTTTAAGATGAGGCTCCTTCCAGATTTGGGTTCGAATGAAGGGGAAACATGGCAAAACATTTCTTGATCACAATTGCTACAAAATTACAGATTTCAGCCATGAAATGATGACAGGTGAAGTATAAATCATTGGTTATCACGCTACTGTGGCATTTGGCTTTATAAGGCAACAAGTGACCAGGCTGTCCTTGAAGCTGACGTCCTGGAATTTTTAGGAAAATTGCAAAGTTGATGACAAAAACCAAATTGTTTTCCTTGAAGTTGAACCTGATCATTACTAAGTAATTGCATTAAGTCCACTTTGTTTATGAAGCACATTTTAAAGGTCCCATATTCTGTAAAATTCACTTTCTAAAGATCTTTTAACAATAATATCAGTCACAAGTCCGTTGGTGATAAACGTGTTTTTTCAAACTATAGACCGATCTCATTATTACCACAATTCTCAAAAATGTTGGAAAAGATATTTGTAAAAAGGTTAAATGAAATCATAGTTAAACACCAAATGCTCTGTGACCAGCAATACGGATTCAGGAAAAACCGTACCACCTCACTAGCTTTAATTAATTTTGTTGAACAAATAGCAAATGCAATAGAGAACAAACAATACACAGTCGAGGTGTCTTTTGATTTACAGAAAGCTTTTGATACTATAGATCACACATTATTATTGAATAAGTTGTATAAGTACGACATTAGAGGCACATGAATGGATAACTAGCTACCTACAGAACAGGTCTCAGTGTGTTCAATTTAATATGACATCATCAGGTTATCAGAAGGTTACGTGTGGAGTGCCACAGGGTTCAGTCCTTGGTCCATTATTGTTTACTTTATATATTAATGATATTAGTTTGGTTTCAAAGTCCCTGAATTGTATACTTTTTGCTGATGATACAACTGTTTTGCAGTGGGGATCATTTGGAGCAGCTTCTGGATGTGATGGAGGAGGAACTACATCAATTTAAACAGTGGTTTGATTCAAACTAATTATCGCTTCAGCTTGGTAAAACGAAATGTATTATATTTGGAAATAAGCCCAGTAATTTAAGTAGAAAACTAACTATAAATGATGCTGAAATTGAAATTGTAACAGAAACTAAATTTCTTGGAGTTTTTATTGATGACAAATTAAACTGGAAATCTCACATAAATTATGTAAAAAGTAAACTGTCAAAAACGATTGCAATTCTGTACAAAGTCCATTACTTTCTCTCTCAAAATGCACTAACCACCATCTATTACTCATTGTTATTTCCATATATGACATACTGTATTGAGGTTTGGGGTAACACATATAAGACAAATACTCATTCAATAACTTTACTGCAAAAGAAAGCCATAAGACTCATCAGTAACAAATCTTACTACGCACCAACAAACCCACTTTTCATTCGTTTAAATATCTTAAAGTTCAGCGACTTAGTCAACTACATCACAATACAAATTATGTTTAAAGCTGCACACAAACTTCTGCCTCATCATGTCCAGACTCTGTTCCAGATGAAGAAATCAAGCTATGACCTGAGAGGTACTTTATTATTTAAAAAGCCAAAGATTTACACCATGTTAAAAAGTCACTGTGTATCAGTTAAAGGTGTCAATATATGGAATAGTTGTCCAGAAAATATAAGATTATGTTCTATATGGTTAGTTTTAAGAGACTTACAAAGAAAATATTTTTTCTTACAGTAGGGAAAATTAAGTTAAAACATTAATAATTTTGTATTATTATTATTTGATTTGATTTGTATGACCTTTGGATGTATGTAGCACTTTTCTTTTTTGCTGTATGGAATTACTTTAAGAGTATATACTACTGTATGTTTGGTGTTATGGTGATTTTCTAAGGTAAAAGGGGTAGGTGACCATTATAAGCTTTGCTTCTGCCTACACCCTTTCAGACACAGAAATCAACTGGATTAAGTTTGTTTATATTGTTTAATTGCACCGTTTATAGTATTGCACTGTGCTGAATAAACTTACTTACTACTACTACAAAGACTGTGCCTGAGACCCAAAAATATTAAAATATTTTCAGTTTTCACTTCCTTATTCTCATTTTTGGTTAATGTGTTTTGAGCTTATGCTAAAACGGGTGGTTTCAAAATCTGTTCCCTGCTGACGTCAAGAAGGGAAAAGACCACTCCTCTCTAGAGGACAGAGCCAATCATGAGCTACCTGAGCCCACCCCCATCCTTTGAAATCCACAGGAGCGCACATCCTTGTAACATGCTTATGAGCTAGTTGCATCAATGAGCACAAAAGTCTTTTTTAGTCCCTTCATCTGAGCCCCTGAAGACCCACCGACGTCTCAGGAATGAGCACAGAGAAGACAGATGGGCGGAGCTTAGAGAAGCTGGACCCTCCTATTGCCCCGCCCTTTTGAAACAAAGGTTTTGCTTCAGGAGGTTGAATGAGGGGTGGAGGAACAACAGCTGCACTAAAAGTAAAGGCTAATATGGCCAATGCATAGCTTTTACATGTTATTGAGATAAAAAATAAGTGATTCAGAGTGGATATAAAGTGCAGAATATGGGACCTGCAGATTTGATCAAAGTTTGGTACAATAAACGCCAAAACATCAGCCATAAAAGCAGCCAAAAAAATTACATTTAAAACTGGAAAATGACTCAATAAAGTAAAAAAATGAACACAACAAAAACACTAGAACATTTCTGAATAAACGCTAAAGGGTTATCTGTATGAGAAGTGTGGAGTGTAGCATCTTCTGTAAGTTTAGACAGCTCAAAATGAACACTTACTCTAGATGCTAATTTGTGGTTACAATCTACCCACCCACCCCTAATTTAAACTCAGAATGATGTGAAGTATTAAATAAACTGTAAAGCTCCGCAAAAGAGTGGGACATGTCACTTATTTTTACCAAAATCATATTGTTGTGTATGTGGATATTGTTTTATTTTATTTATTTGGTATTTCTATCCATCATACATGTTTGGCTACAAAAAGTCACAGAGCAGCTGATAGAGCTGCACATTTGATGGATTTCTTGTAGGAGTGTTTTCTTGGGTGGAAGCAAAGCAAAAATCATGATGAAAACTGAAGATGAATGAAAAAATAGTACTAAGGGTGTCCAGAGACAATACATCTTCTTTTTTTTAATTCGAATTTTTGGAAGGTTGTTCCACTGGGACCTATTAGACCAGCTCCAACAGGAGCTGTTCAGATGGTCTAAGAGATTTGGTTAAAAAATAAAGCTACTTTTATTATTTAGATTACATTTTTATTTTGCTTTAAAAAGAAAGAAAGCGACTTACCAGGATTGTTTCTGTGATTCCTGTCGCTTTAGGCCCAGTTTTTGTTCATAAAGCATAAAGAGTTTAACAAATAATCCAAACTCACCAAAATGTTTAATTTGATCCTCCTAGATCACAGTTAACTTCATGTACAGCTGATTTAAAAAAATCTAATGTATTTAATCAAATCGTTTGTCTCCGGTTGATCTGTCTCAGAGATGTTGAGACTTTGTGTCCATACAGAGGTTTATACATGACTGAGAGGTCATCAACCTCAACAGCACACTCCAGTAGCCCAGACAGGGGCTTGGAACACACACACACACACACACACACACACGTCTTTATTATCTCTTTTTAAAAGGCTCATGCTAAGTTTGCCTGGCAACAAAGACGTCAATAAGAGTTGTGTTTGTGAGTCCGGGCGCTGTTGTTTGCTGTGGGTGTGTGTTTCTATTCACAGATTAGGGCTCAGAGGAGCTCATAATCTGTGTGAAGTACAATTAATGTGCAACACAACCTTCACATGTGCAGTAGCTGGAGCAACAGCACAAAACAACAGCAGTCATTCAACTTTCCCTCGTATAAAAAAAGCTCGGAAAAACACCGAAGCGAGCCTCTGAACTGTAATAAAAAATAAAATACGCACCGCAGGAACTTTACTGAGCTATTCACACGCTTTTGAAAAGAAACCCTGTGGGTCATTCTCAGCAGTGTACACACAGTTTAAAAAAAAATAAGCTGAAGTTCTTGTTAAAATCAGACAAATAGATTGCCAGCATGACAAGAAGCACATACATCCAACATAGACCCCCACATTCACACTCCTGCCTTAGTAACCATGACCAATCTGTGTGTGTGACTTAATGGTCTGGAATAACTTGAATTAGATGATTATGGCGGCTGTCAACAGTGACAGAATGAGAAAATTAGGTCTCAGCAATTTCAATAATAAAGCTTTAAAAATTAACACTATCACAATTGGATTACAGCGGTGCATGCAGGAGCCGGTGCAGAACCCCAAAATAGCCCCGCGCAAATCCACCATGGAAAATCCACTATTATACAGGGAGAAGAATGAAGTTGCTGGAATGAGGGGGAAAAAGAGGAATGGTGCGGATTTGAGCGCTAGAAGGAAAGAGAGGTGCAGTCGAAGAAAAGAGAATGCAAGGGCAGCTGAGCGAAAATGAAGTGCTTTCATTCCACAATGCAAAATCTGAAGGGAGACCCGCTTTTCAAAATCCCTTTCAGAACTCTTTAATGTATGGTTAAAAAAATGTTCCCACTCTTTGTGACCCGTCTGAGATCTAAGTCTTCCTACTTTTATTTACATCTTTTACAAAGTCATAGGAATAAAGGCGAATTAAACACAAACAGAAATTATCAAAAAGATTGCCTCCCCCCTAAAAAAAATCATTTTTACTTCAAACTCCTTTGAACCAAGATGAAAAACAAAAGTTTGGTTTAAACTCTCATCATCAAAGCTCATCTAACAAATACTCTCACTGAATACTTTTTACTAACTTCTTTCCCCAAACCAAAGCTGTCTGTCTCCGTTTGTAGCTGCATTCCAACTAGTTTTTTGGACACCAGGATGTGTTTACAATTACAAATGTACGAATCACAGCATGACACTCGGCTTTAAACTGGTCTCTTTGATGTATGTAAATCTATTAGAAGGTTTCTAAAAAGCCTTCAAATCAGCACTGATGTTCAAAAGCAGAAAAGAGAGTTGTCAGTAATATTTAGGACTCCTCGTGTGGTTGCATAACTAAAGTGAAGAGAAAAGGCAGCACAGTTGATGATTTGCGGCTCCCCTTGGAGCTTATGGTGCATCGGGGTGAAGCAGTGAAGCCTACAAGAACAGGTGAACTGGAGAAATTGATAAAGTCTGCATTTCTTATTTGCCCTCTCTGATATATCTGATATTTTTAATAGATCTGCTTTAAGTGGAGCATTGTGCACGCTAATGGTTGCAAATAGGGCTGAAACTTTAAAAGAAAGAAAAAGAGGTCAGACTGCAAAAATGCTTTAAAAATGTCTTTAGATTCAGATTCTGTTGTGTGTGGCCAAATGATTAGATAATACCATAAATATTATGTGTCAAAGTTTGCTGCTTCTATTTTTATGATGGTTTTGAATTAACTCCAGACTTTTATGATGAGTGCATTTCAATTAGTTGCAAAGTCTGTAATTGCCATGGAAATAATCTAATCCCCCAAAACCTGTGAAGTAGGATTCAGGGCACCCAAGAAAGTCTAGAAGCACCAGGACCTCCCCTTAAAGGCTTGGTAAACAATGTGGCTTAAAACTTTTTTTTCACGTTTTTAACAACATTCTAACAGAGTATACTATAAATACTATAAATATATTGTGGCGATTAGAAAAAAAACAAAGGAAATTAATAAGGTGGTTCCCTCGCAGTTTTCTAAAAACCTCAGCCAATCATACGTTTCGGACCAAAAGCAACTATTGGACAATCCAGCTGTCTGTCTTGCCGAAGCGCTGCACTTCCACACTGCTTGGATCCTCCATTAATGTGTCCTGGTGCATTTTAAAGCAGAATATTCTGGAAGGACAGAAACAGCCGGCTGTTAGTGCTTCAATTTTAGGAAAACATACCAGAGACCCAAAAAGTAAAATACCTTTTCAGCTGGCAGAAGAAAATACATTTTTGGGACATAGAAAGAGGAAAAACCAGGGTGAACATTAGCATAATGTTTCAATGATTGGTGTTTTGTATTCTATTGTTACAGTGGCAATATGTGGTCCCATGTCCAGGGGAGGCGCAGCATAAGGATCGACGGGAGGGATGAGAGCTCTGAGACGTGTTTGTGTAAAATAGCTAGCTATACCTAGCTTCTTTGAAAATTACACAGTGCAGCTTTAAAGGTCCCATATTATGCAAAATTCACTTTCTAAAGGACTTTTAATAGTCATATCAGTCCCAATGAGTGTGTCTGAGATCCAAAAATGTTAAAATACTTTCACCGTTTTCACTTCCTTATTCTCATTCTTGGGAAATGTGTTTTGAGCTAATGCTAAAACGAGTGGTTTCAAAATCTTTGCCCTGCTAACATCAAGAAGAGAAGACCACTCCTCTCTAGAGGACAGAGCCAATCACGAGCACCTTTGGCTACCTGAGCCCACCCCCACCCTTTAAAAACAAGACGCAAAACCCATCTTAACTCACTTCTTTCAAAGTAAAGGACGAAGCTCATTACCCAGTCTCTAAGGCTGAGGAAGTTAATTTCAGCCTCCTGGGTCCAGTATGTTGTTCTCTCTCTCATAGTCCAAATTTCGGGCCCATAGGTGAGGGTTGGAACGTAAATAGATTAGTAAATCGAGAGCTTCACCAAAATCAGATTGGACTTTCATTAATGAGGATGTTGCTCTGGTCAGCTAAGGCAACAAAACAAGGAAGCTGATCTCAACTGCAAAGCACTTGATTTGCTGGTCTGTCATGACAGAAGAAACTTTAATACCTGGCAACTGCAAGTACTGGTCTGAAAATGAGCAAAAAAGCAGCAAGGAAACTGTTTGAAAGATCTTTTTTTAAAGCCTGAAGAAATATTGACTAAGAACACTAAAAAAATGCATAAACATCTGACTGGAAGCAAACTTCAAAACAGCAGAGGTGGTTTAATTCTTCTTGCACAGCACTGTGGTTTGACCAAACAACAGGAGATTATTTTGTTATTTTAATTTACCTTTTATTTGAGCAGGATTCAAAGTAGGGCATCATCAGATCTAAACAGTAGCAGAACATTAGAATTTCAGAATGCATAAAGTGAACCCAGTTAATCACATTTCAAGACCTTTTGCCATAAATAAAGAGCGAAAACTTAAAGGCACAACTTGATCCATTAAAAAGCAAATTCCCAAAATGCTTGCTGCCCACAGTTCAGCACATGACTTGATCCGTTTCCAAATACTTTGAAGATGCTGCAATCGTCGTAAGAAAATTCAAATATGTTGTCGCATGTTGCATCGAAGGCCTGAGGTATTGTGTTTATTTCGGATGGAGCTGACAACCACACTTCTCGTGCCGGAAATAACC
>SSNR01000099.1:1695152-1738544 GCA_006937965.1 Callopanchax toddi | reverse complement strand
TTCCACCCCCACCAAATGGATCGTTGCCCCCAACGATCAATAATCCCAGCCCCCTGACATTCTGCGTCAGGGACTGGAATGGCCTTGACGGCATTAAATGAGGGGCAACACAGGGTAAAATATGGCATTTTAAACTCGCTGCCCCAACAATTAACAGTCCTAGAACATCGACAACCTAGTCGATGTCTAGGATGCCCTTGACGGCTCTAAAAGTGGGGCCAGCCAGGGTCAAATTAGCATTATGCTAACACACAGGGACCCAGGGCCTGCAGCTGATCCACCACAGACCCTGAATCCCACAGAAAGCCCCAGGTGATCTCCATATCACCCAGCACTGGCCTGTAACGCCACTACTCCCGGTACAGGGGAGGAAAATCCTCAGCACAATTCATTTTATTTACACAATTGTGCCTCTTTCCTCCTGAACTAAGGTGTTCACACCCATTGGCCGCCTTAAGCTGACACCAATTATTAAAGGGCTTGAACAACCCTGGTGTAACCCAGGTAACCACGAGTTTCATGGTACCACCTGGGGGTGCCTGACCACAAACACCACAGCTGTTCAAAGCCCTGCTCCCAACTTCCCCCATCCAGCCGTAAATTACTCGTCTACCGCAACTGCACCGCAAACTCTGCTGTTCTGTTCCTGTTAAAAAAATAAAACTACTAAAATACCCAATAGCATGTATCTAAAACCAAACCACGTCTCCGCCGTTTAAAATGCAGATCCTGCCAACAACGCCAAATGTAGCAATATGAAGGCGACTTAAACCTCGCTCTTCAACGCCCCCTGGGGAGTTTCACCCCAGGAACTACAGGACACATAAGTCCACTCTACAAAAGGGCAGGAGACGTGGTTCCACAATTATTAAACATGCTTTATTGGTAAAAGCAAGGTTAAAAACAAAACTGATTTTAATAAAAATGATTAAAACAAAAAATGGCAGGCTGAGGCTTACCAGGCGAATCAGGCCAAATTAAATGAAAACCAAACAAAAATCACCCACACACGGTGCCATGCATCCAGGAGTGGTGGTCACACACACGCAGAAAACTCCCGTAACCGAGGCCTGTTCACCACTGGCAGCTCAGCCTGTAAAAGAGAGAAAAGTTAAAACAATAAAAACAGTTAAGAGAAATATAAAACCAATGGGACAGCCTGATTTCCTTCAGCCCTGGTGGGCCAGCTGTCCATAAAATCCAAGAGGGCTCCAGTTAAAACCCGAGTGTCCTGTGATGGGCCACACCCACTGCAGTCCTGCTGAGGCTGTAAACCAGGCCTGGATGACTGTCCTGCCTGCGTGGTCCAGCCGGTCCGCCCCAGGAAGCCCTCACAATCAGGGGGATTCTCCACTGAGTCCTCGGCGTGCCCGCTGTCCGCTACGCCTTCAGCAAACTTTTCATAAAAGTCAAGTAGAACAGAACAGCAGAGTCTGCAGAGGTGCAGACGGAATAAATAAATAACTAATTAAATAAAAACAGACTTAAAAGCTGGATGAGGAGAGCACATACCTGTTTTCTACCTGTATTCTACCTAGTAGACCTCTGGGCAGCCCAGTGCTCAGCCAAACTTGCTCCAGGAGCTGAGCATGCCAGCTGCCACCACACCTCACCCGGAAGTGATGTCACAGAGAGCTGGGAGACTGAATATCAAGTCCCCAGCCTTTTTATAGGGTGCCCCCTCATGGTGATTGGCTGAACAGCCAATCACCCTGCCACACTAACATAATCTAGTTGCAGTCTTGTAATTAGTGTTCCTACAAGATTCAGTCTTTATAAAATCTTTAGTCTGAGACTAGTCGACTGTTAACCCGAGTCTTTAGATGTGAGCTGATAATCTTTTAGAGTCTTTTCAAAATCTTGTCAAAGTCTTTAGGTGTAAGCCCAGCATTACACCTAACGATTTTCACGGTCGCAGACTAAAGACTGCCAGTCTTTAGGAATCTTACCGGAGTCTCTGCGCGCTCCCGTCGTCGCGTCGTTAGATGTAAGGGGATAATCTGCAGCCGGCGACCCGATTTATGCCAGTCTTTCTCCAGTCTTTCATATCCAACCTGCTAGATATTTTTTGTAGTCGGAGCATAGTCGGAGTGACGTACAACAAGCAAAAACCAATAGGATTCGTTCTCACTGCAGAACCAGGAAGCCCTGTCAGTCATAACCCAACAAAACAAGACCTTGCTGTCCCGTTTATGCAGCCAAGATCGTGCCCATATTCTCTGACGCTTTCTCTTCTTTTTCTTTTCACTACAAACGACTGCAGTGGCAAAAGCTAAAGTAGCTAAAAGATGCTTCTCCTCCATTTTTAACTTCTACAGAGTGTAATAACTTGGGAACTGGACTTACCTGTTATTATATCCATAACAGCAAATAACTGAGAACCAGCGTTCATCTTGGGAAACTTTATTGACAACACAAAACCCGGACATTCTCCGTCACAAAAGGAAAAACTCGGATAATAAAATCACCACTAGATGGCACTGTGTAACCACAAATAAAATAGAATTGCCCAGCAGAACAGTTATACTCTCTTTATATCAACATAATATAGTATCACTATATCACACAGAGCATGATGGGAGGAATTTTGCGGGAATGAAATCCTAACATAATCTAGTTGCAGTCTTGTAATTAGTGTTCCTACAAGACTCAGTCTTTATAAAATCTTTAGTCTGAGACTAGTCGACTGTTAACCCGAGTCTTTAGATGTGAGCTGATAATCTTTTAGAGTCTTTTCAAAATCTTGTCAAAGTCTTTAGGTGTAAGCCCAGCAAGATGCAGCTATGCACTAAATCAGTGTAGCCCAATCCTGGGCTTTGGCCTCTTCTGTCCTGCATGTTTTAGACTCAGGTTTTCCCGCTTGAACACACCCTTCCCAGCATGTTTTCAAGTTCAGCAGAAGCCTATTAATTAGCTATCAATTCAAGTCAGGTGGGTTGAATACTCTAAAACATGTTGAATGGTAGGACCTTAAGTACCAGGAATCACATGCTGCAGAAATGTGTGCACACTGATCAAAATCAAAAGGGAAGAGGCACATTTACAGATACACAGGATTATCATTGTACTTTTGCTTTGCAAATTCTTAGAATAGAGAAAAAGCAAAATGTTTGAGTCACCCCAGAGATCTGGAGTCTGGAATAACTTTATCAACAATCTTACCAGCGTTCTCGATTTCACCAGATGGCTTGATATTTGCAAATGAGCAAGTAAACTTTCCTAACTGATAACTGTAATCCACAGAAGTGAACTGGCCCTGGCTATGGGTTTTCTCTCAGTCCGCAGCACACGCAACATTTTGTGGGCAGAATGAACTCTCTGAAATATCAGCGATTTCTGGAAGCAAACATCACACGCTCTCTAAAGCAGCTGAGGATGAAAGGACTGCTTCTCCAACACAAGTGATGATGCTAAAGCAGGCTAAACGCTGCAGCTGATGGGACAGCAAAGATAAAGGCAACAAAGGCTCTGAGATGTGTTGAAAGTTCCTTTATGGACTGATAAGATTTCAGTCTGGTGCTTCTATTAACAGTAGCCGGAAATGATTATTGTGCAATGATTAAAAGTTAATGAATGCAAAAAGCTAAAACTGTTATGAAGATTTTAACCTGTTTCACACACACACTTGTCTTCCTTTACGGTGCGTACCAAGTCTACTCTGTCATTGATCTCATCTTGTATTGTGCCGAGGATGTTTTCCAGAGATCAGACCCTCTCGTTCAGCTCCTGGAACTCGGGCTCCCGCGTGTCAATCATGAACTGTGAAAAACACCGAGAAGAAGAAGAGGGGAAAACACACATCTCACACTGCTCAGTGATCAGCACGTCAACACACATGCAAATGGCTCCACGGGACACCAGAGCAGAAGCAATTACCAATAGTGGCATGTGTTAAAAACCAGTGTTATCATCATAAATGTGCAAAACGCACAAAGGATCAAGTGAATGTGTGTGTGTGTGTGTGTGTGTGTGTGTGTGTGTGTGTGTGTGTGTGTGTGTGTGTGTGTGTGTGTGTGTGTGTGTGTGTGTGTGTGTGTGTGTGTGTGTGTGTGTGTGTGTCACTCTTTTAAAGTGACAGTGCTGACTTTGTGAAGTGAGGGAAAGATTAAGGTAGAGCTTGGGATGTGCCATGCTGGAGGTACATTAAAAATTCAGCCAAAGTGTGTGTTTGTGTGTATGTGTGTGCATGTGTGTGTGTGTGTGTGAATTCATTACAACCATCAATCACTGTAGTCGGCAAATGGAATTCAATTACAGACAGAAAGAAGGGAATGTTTGAAACAGGAAGTGGAATTGATTTGTAGGGAAACAGCTCCCCCCAGTGGACACTTGCAGTATTGCCTTTTTATTTTTTATTTTTCTCCACCTCATTACTCATGTTGGATTACTGAGCACCTCACCATCAACATCACGTGAGTCTAAGTAAAGTACAGCAGCAAACCTTCAAACTCCTCTCAGTTTGATGCCTGAAATCAGATCTTGATTTATTTTCTCTGCCTGAAAAAATCAAACATAAAGCCACACTGCTTTGTAAAAACACCTATTAAAGCTGCTTCAACTGAAAGTTTCAAAAGTTTACTGTATGGGGAAAGTCATTACAAGGAAGATAACAGCTGACACAAAATGTAAACAAACCACTAAAGGGGAACGTTATAAAAGTGGCTCTCAAGGTGTGTGCTGCTGATAAATTGACCCTCCAAAGCTGCAAGTTGTATTACACAGACACACAATGATATAAGCCAGTACAGCACAAACCATTACACATACAGCTTACCTCACATTGAGGTCCTGCAACTTTCTGAGAAAAAGAGCATACAACCTAAAAAAAAAAAATCCTTTCATATCAAAGAATAACACGGAGCTATTGAATTGGGGGAAAGCTGTGTCAAGTCCTTTCATCTGTGTTTTCTTTGAAAACTTCAGGAGAACTGAAATCTAATTCCCCCGAGGTGAGGCTTTGGTAATACATGGTTCCTCAACAGTTCAACTCCAGAGCTCTGCTTTACAGAACATCAAGTTTCATCTAACAACACATCAGTGATTTACACTGAAACACCCAGAAACTTAAAGGGAAACAGATAAGACTGGAGCGTACATGAGGCTGAATACAGTTATTTTATTCACCGTTTAATCCGATCATGCTGAAGACTGGCTGATTTCATACATATTATAAACATTTAGTTTACAAGCCTCTAACAACATGTAAAATATAAAAATAAATGCATGTCTGTGGTTTGTGCATGATTCAAAATAGTGATAGAAAATCTCCATTTTATCAGCCTTATTGACACAAATCATTGGTAACTCAATGCAGTTTTCATTGTAGCACCACATCATTTTTTTTATAAAAACAGGTAATAGTGGAGCTGACAACTGTGGCTTGGTTCATGAACATTTCTAAACTCAACTCCAGTCAAACGTTTTTCTACTTCTCCCATAAATGTAAGTTGTGTTTCAAAAGAAAAACTGCAAATATAGAACATAAACAAGATCCTGATTTGCTGCTACTTTCTTTATATCACTGTGAGTTTATGTGAGGTTGAAAACTGACACATTAAAAAAATATGTTTAGGAAATGATAGCTGCTTGGTCCCTATAGGAGCCCTAACATCTGTGGTGTTAATATTAGCTGGACGTTTTGCCTGCATCCCAGTTTAAAGATGTTTTTATGCCCATCTGCTCCAGTATAAACACCATAGTAAATATGTCACAGGATTCTGGTCAGGTCCCAGTTTACTTCAAGAATGCTGTCATCCACCCTTTTCTTTAAAAAAAAAGCCCATTCTGGACCCTTCTGTCCTGGGCAGTTATACCTACTGTATTTCTAAACTGCCATTTCTCACGAAGAACATTGAGAAGATTGTTGCTAAGCAGCTAACTGATGCTTTAGATGAACACAGCCTTCTAGAGTCTAGAATCTAGACTAATTTCAGCCAGGGTTCCCCAAAATCACTTATAGAGACAGCTCTTCTTAGAGTTTCCAATGATATTCTGACACAAAGTGACACTGGACACTGTTCTGTTTTCAGCTTTTGATCCAGTCGATCACCAGGGTGCTCATTTATAAAACGTGCTTACGCACAAAATGGGCCAAAAAGTTGCGTAGGTCACTTTTTACGCAAAATTTGGGATTTATAAAAGAAAACATAACGGAAAAATGTGCGCAACTCTAAGCAAACTTTAGACCTTGCGTAAGCACACGTTGGAGACGTGAAACCAGTCGGAGCAGCTGGTGAGATGAAACATGTTGGATTTATGACACAATTAAAGACTTGTAGACCCTCGCGCACACAGAACCAACAATCTGTCTCTAAAAAGAATAAAAATTTAAATCTGAATGAAAATTCGCATTTTCGAAAAATATCCCATTATGTTTATCCAGTCGTCTTCAGATTATATAATAAACTGCACTTATTGGTGCATTAATTGTGATTTCTGAGACTTAGGAATCCTGCAGGGACACTTGTGCGTAATGCGCTGGATGAGCTGCAGCTCAGCCAGCAGGCAGACTCCGGATGAATGGGAGAGAGTTTTTAGAGATTTCTAGATAATGACTGGACGATCGATCAGCTGATAGATTCATTAGAACATCCTATGGATCAACTGGGTCCAGTATTAAATCAACAGAACCATCGGAACCAGTAAAACCCGGTGTCACCGGCCGTTCTGGGGTTTCAACCAGCGATTATTTTATCCAGCAGGTTAACTGTTTGATAGGATGAACAGCATGACATGTCTTCCCCTTTGGATTAAATTAAATGTTGTCATTAAACGTTTCTCTTAGATCTTCACGATCTCTCTGTCAGACTGCAGCAGACGCGCTGCAACGAGACGTCTCTCGGAGCACTTCCGTGTTCGTAATTCGTCACATTTCACCACCTAATAAAACATTTTTCCGTTCTTCCACTTCACCACAAGCACCTCGAGTTTCAGCCTCTGTAAAATTATGCTTCCTAAACCTCTCTGTTGTCACGATTTACTGTTAAAAGCCAGAAACCCACCGGCTTATGCATATGCAATTATTCATGAGGTCCTTTGCATTGACCGTATATGGCAGAATGTGGGTGTGTAGGAGGAAGGTTCTGACCCAAAAACAGCTGAGCACAGTTTTAGGTCTGACATCGATTTATAAAGCAGAATTGCGTGGATCTGTGCGTCCGCAGGGTTTTATAAATCGGAAATGGAATTTGCGTACCTGAAATTTTTTGGCTGAGCTTAAGCAAGTTTTAGTAAGGATTCTACGCAAAGTTTTATAAATGAGCACCCAGATCTTGTTTGATAGGTTGAGGTATTGGGTCATTGTATCAGGATCAACAGAGTGGTTCTTTTCTTATCTTTCTGAGAGTGCTTTCTGTGTGGCTGCTTTAAATTATAAGTCTTCCTCGAGCCATCTTCAGTTGGTGTACCTCAGGGTTCTGTTTTGGGGCCCTTATTGTTCCTGATTTACATGCTCCCTCTTCAGCACCTTTTAAAAACTTTTAAAGGGTAAACTTTTACTCTGATTTTACTTTAGATGGTCACATTCAATCTGTGGTTCACTCAAGCTTTTACATTTACAAAATATTGCCAAGTTAAGTAATTTTGTCTCTCAAGCTGATCTGGACATTTTTTTTCAGGCTTTTGATTCTTTGAGGTTGGATTATTGCTACTCATTACTCACCTGCCTAAACAAGGCATCAGTGGACCATCTGCAGACTGAACAGAACACCCAAGCTCTGTCACATCACACCACTATTCATCCAGCTCCATTGGCTCCCATCCTCTACATGTCCTGACATACAGGGCTCTGAATAGTCAAGCACCAGCATATATCAAGTAACATTTGCATGTGCATGTCCCTAGCAGATCTCTAAGGTCATGTGACCAAGGCCTGCCCCTGTACAAGGCTGAAAACTAAAGACAACAGGGCCTTCTCAACAGTGGCCCCAGGACTTTGTTACTCTCTCCCTTATGGTCTGCAGTCTATTGATTTGGAGGAGTTTTTTTTAAAGCAACTTTTTAAAAACTGCTTTTAATTCTTTGTTTTAGTGTTTTTATGTTTATGTATTTAGCAGATGCTTTTATCCAAAGCGACTTACAAATGATACTGTAACCACGAAGTTTCTGTTCAGGCTAACAAGCAACTAACTTTTTAATGTGTCTTTTATTGTTTCTGTACAGCACTTTGTGATTTTTATCTTGAAAAGTGCTGTATAAATAAAGCCTGACTAACTAATAACATGTTTAGCTTGCACATTGGTGAAACTTTTATAAAATGAGCTGCAGACATTTAATAGAAAATGTTTACATTTTCTTTTTTGTTTGTTTGGTTCATTGGTTAAAATTGAATGTGGGGCTTTAATCTGTATTGAATGGGGTCTGACTGGATAGACAACTGGAAAATAAATAATCTGAGCTTTTGTATCTGGAGTTCCTCAGGAAAGTTAACTTGGCCCACTTTCATTTTGTGTTTTTTGGAGAAAGCTTGTTGTAATAATGTGAACGTATGTGGCTTTAGCTTTTTATCCTCTGATCTGCAACACAGTGGTTAGTGATTCACAAAATTAGCATTTCATAAACATGTGACATAATAAAGAAAATAATACATTTTACAAACAGTATACAAGCAAAATTGTAGTCCTTATTGCATTTTTAACCTTTTGATACTTTAACTGTTCTAACCCAGGTACTGACTGAATATATCACAATACAGACTAATAGATTGCTGAGGAGGCCATGTCTGCTCCATCCTTTAGATGATCTATGGTTATGTTTTATAAATCAATGGCCTTTAGCGTGTTTGCTGGCCCACCTAAATCCAGTTTCACCCCACGTTTAATCCTTCATGAAAACTGACAGAACTGGGTTAGACAAGGACGGGATGAAGAAGAAAATACACCTGGTGAACAAACGGAGCAATAAATGTTGGCTAGAGAATTAGTTGGGTAAAAGAGTTTTTTTAAAAGAAAAATACAAAGTTTTTGTAAACATATTACCCATTATTTATCATTTTGGATGGATGAACAAACTAATGAATAGACAGCACATCCTGAAAGTATTTACAGTGCATATTTTTTTCAACATTTTGTTATGTTACAGCCTTATTCCTAAATGGACTAAATAATTTTTTTCCTGAAAATTTTGCAGTTCTTTTTTCAAGGTTGGTTTTTCTAGTTTCACATAGATGTCTTCTTTCAATTCTCTCTCAAATCATCTGTCTTCTCTGTCCAAAAATTGCACATTGTCTTCAAAGGAGTGTCCTTTGTCCTTGAGATGTACAGTAGATGAACTAAAGAATCTTGACCTGATGAGTTGGCTCTTGTGTGTTGTGTAACAGCTGTTTTGCACTCGACTGCATCTATCACACCACTGAGCTTGAATTTGGGTGTTTTGTTCCTGGGATGAACCCGTCTCTGTCTAGGGTTTAAAATGCACCCCGGAATATTGTGTTTAGAAAAAAATACCTTATTTCCTTGGACCTCTCAGCCACATATTGAATGACTATTATTTTGCCTCCTCTTCTCTTCTCCTACACTAGCCTGAGATGTTTTCTTGAACTCTATAGATGCTTTAACACATGCCCAGTTGGGACATCCACAGGTTTAAAGAGTTTTCATGATATGTTTGTGTCCTTTTTAACTTCCCTTCAGTCTTTGTGGGTACCTGTTTGGCTCCATGCTGCAGTGTCCTGATGACCAACAGTTTGTGTTCCAGTGGGTGGTGGTGGGAATCAAAATGTAGGTACTGGTCTGCATGTATAGACGCAAGTGGTGATGCGTCTATTTCATGTGCTCCAGGCAGTACAAAAAATAACATGTTTTCTTTTGCATCTTCTCTAAACTTGATGTTGTCGTCTACTGAGTTGATGTCAGTAAATTCTTCCACTTATGGCTTGGATTTGGACCCATGAGTCATCCACATATACTGTATGTAGAAGGGTAACAGCATCAATAATTGTAAAAGCATACATGGTGTCTTCTATTTTCCACATAGCCAATAAACTGATGATTTCAAAAGATCAAGAGTTTCTAATTTGTGCTGGGGGAAAGGGAGGGGAGGGGTGTCCATGTTTTTACTTATGCTGCTCCTCTTGTTGTGGTTCTGTGTGTCATCACATTACCGCCATTATTTTCAACATTATCACAAGAGTGTGTCAGTTTATTAAATGAACCTCAGACTTACAGTACTGTGAAAAAGTATTTGCCCTCTTACAGAATCTTTGTTTTTGCTTATTTTCCACAAACACATTTCAATATCAGACTACGGAAGCGTATTGCATTCACCCGAAAAAAATAAAAAAGCTCTGTTTTTCCGAATTAACAAGATAACTTTTACAAAAATAAATAAAAATGACTCTTTTTTTCTATATTAAAGCTGCACTCTGCAGCGTTGTAAACAAGCTAGCTATTTTACAGAAACACGTCTCAGAGCACTCACCCCTCCCATCTGGTAAATTCCATAGTCAAAGGCAAAAATGCAGGGTTTATAAAGGTAGAGGCTTCTCCGGTCCACAGGTGTTCCCTGGTGCAATCAGCTGCAGCATGCAACAATGACCTGATCAGCCACACAGACCCACAGGGTTGTAACAATATACTGTATATAAAAAAGAAGTTTAACTGTAACATGTGAGCAAAAATAGTAAAAATCTGTAAGGGGCAAATACTTTTTCACAGTAACAGATGGTTTTTTAAAAGAAGTTTTGAGAGCAAAAAATTTAGATGAGCAAACACAATTTTCGGTTCTCAAAATAAAATAAAATTTCACTCAAACAAAACCTCTGGTTTTGAAAATGATATATTTTTCTTTTTGAAAGAAAACTTTTTGATTAAAACTATGGAATGGAATGGAAAAGTGAAGGTTTTCAAGTTTGAGTTTGTTTGGTTTTTTTTGCTATTTATTTCCCTTGTTTTCAGTTTTTCAAAATGAGGTTAGCCTGGTAAACCAGACTATGTGGATAGAGCAGAACTGAGGTCTAGTTTACTAGGCTAGTTAAACTATGGTTTGATTGATTAATAAAGAGACAAAATAGCCTTCATAAAACTTGTAATACAAATTTTAAAAGTTCTTTTAAAGTGCCCATGACATCGGTTTCCATGTTTTCTGACTTATCTATCATGTTGCAACGTTGAGTTCTCACCTTAAACCTGCCAGAAAGAGCAAAAAACGGCGTCCATCTGTCTCCTAGTACAGCCAGTGAGAAGCTCTTCCAGATTTCAGACCCAGGTTTCAAACTGTTTTTTTCACTCCAGCCCGCTATGAGGTCATAGTGATCCGGACTTGCTTATATGGTAAATTCTCCTCCCACATGCACGTTCACGACAACTGGAGCGAGGCAGTGCCGCCGCCATTGCCCATAGACCGTGTAGTGTTTAGTTTCAGTTTCGTTTCTCTTTCACGTGACAACACTGCCCCCTGCTGCAGCAGAAGTGTCAGGCTGCCAAATAAGGAGAAACCCAGCAGAACCGGAAGGCGGCGCTTTCTTCTGATCTCTGAGTTGCTCGTTAGGAAATAATTACAGCGTATTTTGAGTTATAATGGTGCAACGCTAATCTAGAGGCATCAAAGATTACACCTGTTTAATATAAAGTGATTTAAATATGGAGTCACAGGCACTTTAAAAGTAAGAAAAATAATAACAAGATTTTATTTAAGTTTAAAAAAGTACACACATTTAAAATAAGTCAAATGAATTAACAACTAAAATATTTAATTTTTAAAACAGAAAATCATTTTATTTCAGTAATTGTCTCCAATAGCAATCAGTGGCTGATATTTAAAATGTATAAGTACTTCAGTGAGCACGTACACGTGATCATTTAAATTAAAAATAGATTCAAAAATTGTTGCAAAAACTATTGTGAGTTTTATGTTTTACACTTCATGCTGCTGTAACACACAAGTTTTTCACAAGGGATTAATATTATCTATCTTCTCAATGAAGACAATGTAGTTTGCTGCTTTGGTTTACTTGTTGAACTCAACCAGTCTGTTGGCACCTCCATTTTTAGGGTTGTTTACACTGCGCCTCAAAGCAAAGTTGTTGTTTTTTACAACTTTATTGACTTCAACATAGTGTGCAAATAAGGTGACTGTAATAACATCAAAATAAGTCCATCCATCCATTTTCTGTAGCCGCTTATTCCTCCACAGAGGGTCGCGGGGGAGCCAGTGCCTACCTCCAGCGGTCAAGGGGCGAGAGGCGGGGGACACCCTGGACAGGTCGCCAGGCCATCGCAGGGCCACACAGAGACGAACAACCACACACCCACTCACACCTAAGGACAACTTACCAGCCCAATTAGCCTGACAGTCATGTCTTTGGACTGTGGGAGGAAACCGGAGTACCCGGAGGAAACCCACGCACGCACGGGGAGAACATGCAAACTCCACGCAGAGAGGCCGCAGAGCCGGGACGCGAACCCACGACCTCCTTGCTGCGAGGCAACAGTGCTAACCAACTGCGCCACCATGCAGCCTCAAAATAAGTCATAATACAAATTGTAAAATCATGAAGATTTTTCAGTATTTGAGTCCAGTCAGTCAAAGTTAATATTTAACAATATTCAGGACAAGTTATGGTATAACAGACAACAAATTATAATCAAGACAAACAAAATATACAATAAGTTAAAAAAAAAACTTGTGTTAAAAGAAAAGATTAAAAAACTGTTATATTGTAAAGAATTACTGCTTGTTTCCCCTTCATGTAACAAAGTGACAGCAAAAAGTGACAGAATTCTTTGTGAAATGCGAAGAAAGAAGGTTTTGATTTTATAACTTTTGATTTATGGATAAGAATTTTCCAAGAATGGTAATCACATTTAAAGCAGGTTCATATTTTTTATCGGTCCATAACATTCCAAACAAAATGTCCTTTTTAGCGAGTACTGACAGACGAGGAATCCTGGAGTACAGCCAGTAATAAACAACATCCCAGAAAGCTTCACTGTAAATGCAGTCATAAAACAAATGTTCTGTTGTTTCAACACCTGCCTCACAAAAAGCACAACCATCTCACTCAAAACCAAATCGTTTTTGGAGAAGTTCACCAGAGGAATAAATACCTGAAAGAATTTAAAAATGTATTTCCTTTGCTTTAGGGGGAAGTGGGAGTTTGATATAATTACTCCTAATTTGAGATCTTTCTTTCTGGAATTGTTTGAAAAGGATACAAAGTGTCAGTAAGAAATTTCCTAATTACAGAGTTGGAGAATTTGGAACTTGTAAAATTTTGACCATTGATCAAAAACTCAGGAAAACAAAAACTATGATCAGTATATTGAGAATAAGAACAAGAACTCACCACCAGATTTAGAGGAATAGCTCTACATATGTTGTGGAAAATCTTAGGGTCTTCTACCACACCGTATTTTAAATGAAATTCATTATAGGACATTAGATTACCTCTATCATTTAGCAAATGCGTCACAGACTAAATACCCTTATCATTCCAGTCCTTAAAAATGACTTGCTTTTCAGAGTTATATATCTACATTTCCACAGAGGTGTGTCATGGGGGCTAAAATTATGTTTGTAAGTAACTTCCAATAAAGTAACACTTGTTGATGAAAAGAAGAAAGTTTTATGTGTAACCTCTTTATATCAAAGTCACAGCCAAGAAGGGTTTTTATTCCTCCAAATTTGGAAAAAATGTGATTGGGGATCAAAAACCAGAGGCTACATTTTGATTTTTAAGAAAATAATTTAACCATTTTATTTTAAGTGTGCCGTTTAGACGGTCACGCCTGCAGACCTCCCTCTTCAAATGTTTTAACCAGGTTACCTTTCCTCATATAATGTGCTTTCCTGTTCCAAATAAAATCAAAGTTTGTTTGGTTTATCTTTTTAATAGCTGCCTTGGAGATTTCAAAGGAGCATGCTGGATATATCAGCCTATGCTCTCCATCTTAGTGAGGAAAATTCGACCAAAAAGAGAAAGCTGTGACCAGCTGTTGAGGGACGACTTACACTTGAGAAGTCTGTTCCAGATGTTCAGGTTTTCCAATTCTGTAGCATTCTTAGTTATATGCATTCCTAAATATTTCACTGCGCCTCAACGCAAAGTACCCATGTGTGGATAATGCTAAATAAAATATGTGAACTAGCGAGGATAACAAGAAGCCATACAGCTTATTACAACATAAACACACTGTGACGCTTTAAAAATCATGGGAGCGCCTTTACGAGGGTCAGAACAAGTACTATTATACTAAAAGGTGCTTGTATTTTAGCTAAAGGGTGGCTGTGCTATGTGGAAAGAGGAAACAGGGACTTTTTTTTTTACAAACTTTATTTAGTATGAAGTAGCTACAACAGTAAGTAAAACATATACTGTTAATACATGAGTGAACATTTGAAATTGTAACATACATGAATTAGTGATTAATGATAGAAAAGAAAAAATATATATAATGAAAAGAATAAAAATAAATAAATTAAAATTGAAAAAAAAAAGTAAAATAAAATAGGGGTACTGGAGTTCAAACGAACACAGCGTACAAGACTCAACAGTTCTAATTGCCTTTTGTTGGTCAGAGATTTTAATAGATATAATGTACTGTTTGAATGTGTTGAGGAATGCTATGAAACATGGTTTTTTACCCGAGTATTTACAACAGTGAATGTGGTACTTTGCTATTAAAATCAACAGGTTAATTAGGTGGACAGCGTTTTTGTTCACGGTATTTTCAAACAGACCAAACAAAATATTCTTCCAAAACAAAATAAAATGTTTGTTTATCATCTCATGAATAAAGTTACAGAGTTTTTGCCAAAAGACTTTGACTGTAGGGCAACACCAGAATATATGAGAAGCAGTTTCTGGAAACTCATTGCAAAAATCACGTTATATCAATACCTTGTTTTAATTTATTTTTAATATAAGATTTTGCTGGATAAAATCTATGAATAAGTTTAAAAGATATATCTCTAATTTTATTAGTAATCAAGTATTTATTAGGTAGAAGCCAGACCTTTTTCCAGGGTATATCATTCACAAACTTATTCCAGTAGACTATGGAGCAAGGTAACGACGTTATGTCTTTTTGAAACAATGCTCGGACAGATTTGTTATTATTACCTGTGTGAAAGGAGAGGCAGATCTTTCCTTCAGGTGTATCAATTGGAGATAGAGGAGATCATCTATGAGCTTCAAGTCTGTTTTGGTTTTTAAAAAGCATACATACCCCTGAAGAGATTGCTCCAAAGACCTTAGCGTAATCACCAGGAGATATGGGGTTTATTATATTTTCCAAGAAATTCTTCATATGTAAGTAAGAGACCCTCCTCATTAAAAAACTGATCTACCCAATTGATATTGTTTTGAAACCAATACTCCATAAAAATGGATTTGTGTTTGTGAAGAATATCTTTATTATTCCAAATAACATATTTATGTGGTGAAAAATTGTGTTTGTAGACGAGGGACCATGAGCGAAAGGCCTGTTGATGAAAAGCAGATAGTTTATTTTTATCAATGTTATAATTACAAGTCAGAAAAAAATGTACACCACCCAATTTTGAAAGTAGATGAAATGGGAAAATATTCCACATTGAAGTGGGTTTGTTGAAGAACTGTTTAATCCAATTAGCCTTGAAGGCATTATTCAGAGAGTGAAAATCTAAAAAGTTAAGCCCACCATTAACATATGAGTTGAAACAGGGACTTATTTTGCTCCAAGTCTTTACTCTTTGGACGGTTTTTAATGGACCAATCAGCGCGGAGGGGGGCGGAGTCTGCGGCAAACGAACAAGCAGCTCGCTGCTGTCGGATGAGAGCAGCAGAGAGAAGCCGTCGTATCCATCCACATCTACCTTACGTCCTTTCACGGTAAGAACCGTTTCACGCATTATCCGGTCCGCCTGCTCCCATTTATCGGTGTGACGGAACAGAACAACGTTTCAGTGTTTGCTACACAAGAATACATGACTTCGTTTTATTTCCCCTGAGTTAAATTCAGTAAAGACGCGGATGCTTCATGGCGCTTATTGATTGAATTAAGAGATTACGTTGTTTTAATCAACATGTGTGGGCTTTTCATCAAGGGAGGGGACTAGTGACTGAAGCCCGTCATGCGTCCTCCTCTCAGGGCTTTTAGATTGTTGTCGCTTTCCTCCTCGTCCTATCTGAAATCATCTGAGCGCTCACGGTGTTGTCCTTGAAAGGCACCCAGAGACGCAGTGAGTGAATTGATGTGATCTACGTAAATAAGGCTGGTTCTGGTGTAAACCCACACCCAGAACGCATCGTACACGTGCCTCCTCCTCCTCCTCCTCCTGCTGCTGCTCCATCGTGCAGGTATTTCTGTGTTCAAGTGGAAGTGAGCTCAGAAACAGGTTGATTGTGTATTTAGGCCTTTTTCTAAAAAAAAAAGTGTTTGTTTAAAATGTTAAACCTCATGTCCTATGAGGTATTTGAAATATACAAAATAACTCATTTTTTAATTTCATCCTGTTGCCTCTCAAATGTTGGTCTAAAATCAACAAAAGAAGTTTTTAATAAGGGTTAGATTAAGCATCCGCTTTCTCCTCCCTTCTGTTTTTCTCTGCCCTCTAAGATGATCGCCTCTTAAACCCTCATTTATTTGGGTTTATAGTAGCTATTTCATTCCCAAAAAAGAATGAGTATCCGTTTAAATCCTAATCCCGATGAATTAATCCCATATGCATCCAAATCTCTACTTAATCTCTGCAGATAACCTGCTGTTTGCCTACAGTATGAGCGCTTGTGTGTGTGTGTGTGTGTTCTGCCTGTTCCCACAGAGCATTAATGCCTTAATTGCATTTCAATAATTAAATGTCTTTTAAACCATCCATGTGAAACCAGACGAGCAGAGAGGGAGAATCCACCAGCTGGGTTTAAACATATCTCGTTGCGGTGGCTGTCCACCTCTGTGTGTGTGTGTGTGTGTGTGTGTGTGTGTGTGTTTGTTTACAGACTGCGCTGACTGTTGATGTGTTTTTTGTCAGCTTCTCTGCTATGAAAACCGTGGAGAGAAACCTGTAATAAACAGTACAGTTGTTTATCCAAGATTGGAAAAAAACCTTTCCTGGAGCTAGAAGCAAACCTGTTCTGCAGTGTGAGATGAGCCGAGGGAGAAAAGTAACGCTTTCTTTTGCAACACGGAATAAAAACACAGGACGAAAAAAAGGATCGTCATGAAATGGTTTTTTTTGGACGTCTTAAATTCACAACAACATGCCGAAAAATGCTATCCAAACCTGAAGTGTGTTAGAAGATATCAAACAGTAACACATCGTGCTTCATTCTAAAGAAATGTAAAAAAAAAACTGAAATAAAAACAACCTAGTTGGTTTTAAAATGAACATCTGGACATTTGCAGCTTATTTGTCACCTTTCTGCAGCAGTGTCTCTCCTGATCTGGCTAGCGCTGATTATTGCTTTAGTCAGAGGACATCTCTGCTTGCTGTGAGTGATGTCACCGATGGGTATGGTGTTTAAAATAACTGATAGGCAAAAATGGCCTCCATGGTTCCAAGGCTGACCAAACAGAACTCAAAGGCCCAACTTCTGTGGACTGAAGGGACAAGTCTGGATCTTTTTGGAAGGTTTGCGTCTCTTTACATCTGAAGTCAAACTATTTCAGAAAAAACATCATCACAGCAGTAAAACATGGAGGTGGTAGTGTGATGTCTGGGGCTGCTTCCCTACTTGGACGACTTGCAGTGACTGATGGAACCGTGAATTCTGCTGTCTACCAGAAAAGCCTGAAGGAGAATATTTGACCTTTGACCTTATACTGGCTGCTCATGATGGGAAACCTTCCAATGTGACTGAATTAACCCTAAACAGTCAAATGGGTCCAAGCACAGAAACCTGTACTAACACGGCTCAGTCGCTGCTGGGTTTGTGTGACTGATTACCAGCCTCTATGTCCTCGCTGCTGTTTTACCTCCTTTTTAATCAGGTTCACCTTCCTGATCTCCTTGCCTTACCTCTGTTACCCCCCAAACAACACACACGCTCACATTTCCTCCCCCAGGACTCGTTGACAGTGACACACCGTGCACTCCATCATCTCCTCTGCATCCAGTCTGTTTGAAAAGCCTCCAGTCATTTCACTTTTTGTGCTGACCCCAAACACAGCTCGATATAATTACAGCTCAGAACGCTCCCACAGCTGTTAGTGAGTTTTCTGGTGTACAGTCCGTATTGAGAAAAATATAGTTTACCTCAGAATCTGAGTCAGTACTAGTGTCTTCAGGTAAGCTGCTTCTGCTTCACTTCCTGCATTACTATAGAACATTGTCCTGGTTTAATTTAAAATAACATTTTGCTCTTACTGATTCTCACCTCGTGTGTCTCTCCTTTGGGGCATAGCGGTGATTAATACAGGGGCTGTTCTTTGCCCTCTGGGGCGAATGCAGTGAGCATTCTGGGGACTTCAGGCCCCTTTTCATTCTCTAACAAGGGCCTGACTAAATAACAGCGCTGAGGTGAAAATGAGCTGCAGATAGCTCATTTTGTCACACTATCTGCAGGAGTTTATGCGTGAAATAGTGTATTAGTGGTTAAGAAATACATTTATATTTAAGTATAGAGTTGGTAATCTAACAGTCACCCGAGTGCAATAAGGTTTAGGTTGTGCTGTTTATCTAATTTGTATTTTAATTTTGATTTCAGCTCCAAACAATCACTAAAGCATTATAATTACTCTATTAAAGGTGCTATAGGTAATAACAAATGAGCTTAAAATGATTTTTTTCATGCCTCTTAACAACATTCAAACATAATATAGCTATAAATGTATTGTGGTGATTAAAAAATAATGAAATAAATCAATAAGGTGGTTCCCTCGCAGTTCTCTATAAAGCTCAGTCAATCATAAGTTTCTGACCGAAAGCAACTATTGGACAATCCAGTTGTCTGTCTCGCCTGTGCGCCACATTTCCTCACTGCTTGGATCCTCCATTAATGCGTGCTGGAGCATTTTTCAGCAGAACATCCCGGAAGTGAGAAAAGGACAGAAACGGCCACCTGTTAGCGCTTCAATTTTAGGAAAAAATACCAGAGTGTTTAAAAGATAAACACCTTTTCAGCTAGCAGGAAACAAAAAACGTTTGGACGTAAAAAGAGGAAAAACCTGGGGGAATGTTTTAATGGCTGGTGCTTTGCACTATCTTGTTGATGTGGCAATGCGAGGTCCCATATCTGAGGGAGGCGCAGCATAGAGATTATGGCCGACGGGAGAGGTGAGAGCAATGAGACGTGTTTGTGTAAAATAGCTAGCTATAGCTAGCTTGTTTGAAAATTACACAGTGCAGCTTTAATTTATTTTGTCTTGCTTTCCAAATGACACAAACTGTAGCTGTTCCAAAGATTAAACTCGTGTCTTGTGGTGTTTTTAGTCAAGATGGCAAAACAAGGGCAAAACACATTGACAAATTATGACACTCAAATAAAAATATGCCCACATTATTTTCAGTATGTCCCCCACACACTCTGAGGACCAGCGTTTAGCAATCGTTTTCTTTTTTTTTTTTGCTCTCTGTCAACCTATTTAGGCAATCAGGCTCCCGTAGCAGCCTCTCTCTGCTCTTATAGCAGGACTTTCTGTTTGTGTTCTCTTTGTGTGACCGACTGATCATGTAGATCTCATTAGTGGGTGTCAACATATGGTTTTAACTAATGTTAAAATGTTGCAGAATATTTCTTAGATATTTGTCACATATTCTAAGTATGCATGATGTTAGGCATTTTTATGTGGTCTGTATTAATTTTTCCATTTAAATTATTAGGCATTTTTTCATAGTTAAAATAAAGAAACGGATGATTTCTGGCTAGCTTGATGAGCTAACATCATAGACTTCTGCTGTTTTAAAACTGCTCTAGTATCAGAAATGTCAGCGTCGTTTATGCAAACACAACCCTAAAAACTTTACACTTACTTTAATATTACATTACGTAGTTATTTACTTAGAATTATATCTTTGAAGCCAAAATTAGTGGCTAAATGAGCCGCTAAGCTAGCCAGGCTATAGCACTTTTAGTCCATCTACTGAAATAACAGTGTAATGTCAAATCAACAGCAGTGTAAAGGTGTATAATAAAATAGATTAAACTCATTCATTTGTTAAATTAGAGTTTTTTTTTTAAGACATCTGTGACCGGCTCAGCTATAGCTAACAGTTAGCTCATCTGTCCTGTCAGAACTAATCTGTTTCTCCAAACTGAGGTTATTTAAACAGCTACTCTCTAAAGGAAAGGTAGGGTATTAATTATTCACCACCTTTCCACACAAACACACTTCAAAAACATCCTGAACTAAAAATCCAGAGCTCCGAGCTTCAGTCAGGTTTCTGTCTCCTGTGTGTGACAGTACCTACAGCACCTTGTGTTGGCTTCGCAATTAATTTCAGACTTAATTAAGATTTCTTTTGCATGAGTAAATTTAATTAAATAAATTGCCCAAGTAAGAGCTGTAGATGAGGTAATCATGTAGAGACGAGTCTATGATTCCTGTGTTGGTTGGACTGTAATGGAGAAAATCGACTAGATTTGACAGTCAGCTTTTAAATCTGTTGATATCTGATCTTCTCTGAATTCGTTGGATCTGAACTAAACTGTAATTTATCTGAATATATCCATACAATGCTGATAAACCCTTTTGTTTATTGACTTCGAAAGGAAAGCCTGTATTTATCTATTTTTTCTATTGATATTCACTTAGCAGCACCAATCAAACAACTGGTCCCACTGTCTTTAAAAAAAAAGTTTTTTTTAAGAGTACGTTTTTTAACATGTCACAGAAAAGCACCAGTAGATATAAATGTTAGTAATTAAGGCTGATATTCATCTGGCGAGTTATTGTCATCAATCACAATAACCTCACCGTATTAAACTCACCATCCTCGTGGATCTGCAGACACAGCTTTGTTTTTTTAAATCTTTGCACATAATTGTTAAATAAACTGGTGAGTGGTGGTGGTGGGGAGGTTATATATAATTTTATCTCATAAGTTGAAAGACCACTTTAAAGAAATGAACAGAATCATCTTTTTATGTCATTTGTTGTTGTATTTTTTGCTGACAAATTCAATATTTGTCATCTGACTTTGAACCATACAGGATCTATTAAAAATGAATGCAAGTCAGGATAAAATTATTGTATTTTTACTTTAAATAAAGTTAAAGCCATACCATATTTTTGCCTAGAACATATAACATTGTTCATTCAAAAGCTAGCAAAAATCCAGCAAACTTGTTATGGAGTAGGCTGGTGTGCCAAAAAATATGTTTATGCTATGGCGGTGCAGGTGCTGCTGCGAGTGTGTCACTGAGCATTCGCAGCCGTATGAGCACTCCTTTGCAGATCCCCGCACTGGGAAGTGAAACTTACAACGAGACGCTCAGCTCACACTGCAGCTTGTCGTTGTGAGATCATGGGATTGTTACCTCATAACACACCGGTGCACGAAGGAGCATTGTGGCAGAAGGAACTGGTGTGCATTTATGATGTTTACATAACCTCCAAGGACGTAGCTGCTGCTGCTACATTGACCTGGAGCAGCAGACACACTCGTCTGACTCATGTAGCACCATGTGAACTTTTCATGGTATTTTTTGGTACTCTATTGCAAAGTAAATACTCAATAATGCCTGCTGCCTCGTCAAAATAATTTTCAAAACTACTGTATATATATCGCACACCTCTGTTCCGTAATAAAACAAATAACAGAAACTGAAACAGAAGTTATAAAATATGGACTTTATTTAACAAAAAAACTAATAGCAGACGTCTTTTTTGTTTAAATAAGCATCAAAATAGTGAACCTCTACCTCTTGAAGCCTCAGGCAGACTTTGTGTTCACACCTCCACAGGTACAGTTGTTGAGACAACCTAGAGATTCACACACTGTCGCTGCAGCAGGAGCTGAAAGCGAGAGGTGGCCTATAAAAGCACTTGCAAGAGACGAGACTGATTTCAGATTGATGATGTCGGTTTTATGTAAGTTTAATCATTTTTCTGTGCGAGCGTGCGGGCGTCGTCTTGCATTTGACTCAGTTCAAGTTTCAAATTAAAAGCTGCCCCTTATGGCAGCTCTAAGGAAAACTCATGAATGATAATCAAAATCCATTATCTCTGCGCCGCAAAGCCCTTCATAACTTAAACATATTCACAGTGAAATCATGCCAAGATTACCCCGCCGTTTCACAAAGAGCATCCTTCGCGGAAGCTCAAGGTTTTTCTAGGCCAGTCGTAATCGCCGACATCATTCTCTGCAGTTTATCCCCAGAGGAAAAGGCCTTGATGAAATAGGATGTTAGCATTTTCACAGAATTTGTCAAAGCCTCAGCACTTTGGAGAGCGTTAGAGCCCGGGTGAAGGAGTGCGCTGTGAGTCTGAGCAGACGAGGGAGACGCTGCTGAGGAGAGAAGACGAAGCGCTGGATGTTTGTCTTGCTTTTGCAATGCTCTCTTGATTGTTAGTCTTGTGTGTGTTTTATCTTGAAGGCATTAAGTGATTGGAACTGATGTGCGGATATTTTGCAAATGGAGATGCTAATAGAGACTTAGTAGAGTTTGACAATTGAGAGAGTTTGCTCTTTTCTTTAGACATAAGACATATTCTAACAATTCAAGAAAATGAAAAACGTCCATCACTCACTGTTGCCGTGGTAACCCTGTGTTTGAATTCTACGTGGGAGCCTCAAAGCTTGTGTACCTGAGGATGCTGGTGTTTAGTAAACCCCCCTCCCCTCCCCTCCCCTCCCCATGGCCTTGGAGGCATGCTGTTGAAAAGTGTCGAGTTTAAATGGCAGTAAGGATTATGTACGTGCTGAGGCGTCAGGTGACGTCAGGCTTTGGTTGCCAAAATGTCAAGCGCCGATCTATTCTGTCTGAGAATTAGGATTACACAGAGAGATGAAAGTCTGCTTTTAAAGGACAGAGACTTTAAATGCATGGAGTTAATCAAGTAGACAGGATTATACCTTTTGTAACTTGAACCACGTGAGGTTTTCTGACATGTTCCCTTCTTTAACTCACGAGGGAACATTACGTTTCCTCACTTTTGGCTTGGGCAGCACTGGGAATCCCACCTGAGCAGAAGTTGTGCTCATAGTGTAGGACCCTCTTGTTGACAGGGCGCTACCACTCCAAAGGCCAGAACGGTGTCACTATTACCAGTAAGAGTCCAGCCACCCATGATGTTGTTATCCACTCACACATCCACATTTCCTCTCACGACGGCGCTCCAGACGACTCTCCCTCACGTAGCTGCTTTGCTGGGTCCTTCCTTACAAAAAACAGGAGCGACTGTTTCTGAAAAGTTCAGCTCCCACAGCTCAGAAGGTCAGAAACATTAGCTGCATTTCCATCTCTGCCAGGCGGGCGGGCCCCTCCTGTCCCTCTGGGTCTTTCTCTGGGTAATGTCTGATGTCTCGCCTGTTCGGGAACTTCCTATTTATATATGAGGTTAGAATTTAGACATCATTTTTTATTAGTAATTACTGCATTTGTTGTCCTTCATAGGACAAATAGTTTCTGTCAACTCTATCAGGAGGAGATGATTCCTTCCTTCTTAATTGGACCCCTCACACAGAACTAAAATTATTCATTATTTTTTTGTTATTGGAAGCAAACATCTCCACATATAAGATCTGTTTTTGACCTTGTAAATTAATGAAGTTCATGAGTTCACAAACCAGGAAAACAATCTGTTTTTTATTGCCGTTTGACAATGGTGCATTCAGGGACTGAAAATAAAAAGACATTTTCTGAGTTCCTGATTGGCTCACTCATTAAACCGATGAAAACTGACCCATTTTGATCACCAGATGATTTTTTTTGTTGCACTGTTGCACTGAGAAAAAAAATCAATGAAAACAGTAGCATTTATTATTCATTCATTCATCATGATAGTTGTAATATAACGCAAATTAATAATATAAAACAAAAGTTTTAATATTAAGATAATGAAAATGGAATGCAGTATTGTTTAACTGTTTTATTTGTAGATTCCCACATTTTTGGGATATTTAAAAAGTTTAATAGGTTTGTTTCCATTAAAGATCTGAACATGCTTTAATAAAACAGACTCTCTACCCAGTGGTTGACCTGCAGGTGAAGTTGTTTAGAACTAAAGTCTGCTCTCCTTCAGCAACACATGTGCTGTTTTCAGATTTATGCCCAAAAAACAAAACTGAAGTCAAAATAATAATAATAATAATAATAATCACCTCAGTTTTAAACCATGTGCATAGCTGTCATGAGTTTTGTTGACTGTAATTAAAAAACAAACGTAGTAGAGTCACTAATGCAGCACAGTGGGCCGGCCTGCCTCGGTTTTTGAAAAGAAGCCGTTTGTTTGTCAGAGCGGTGCAGGTGAAAAGCACCGCACGCAGCAGGATGGGCCACTAATTTTCTGGCTGATGCTCATTGTTGATGTTGTTGACAGCACAGTCACCTGCCATCTCACACAAACAGCACCAGCCAGCAGATTCCAGCCATGCTCCGGAATGCTAATTGTGGCTTAAAAAAATAAAAAACAAGCTGCGCAGCAGAGAAACAAACATCAAAACAAATGTTTATTTCTTTATCACTGTGTCTGTAGTCACTATCATTCTCTATCTTTGTGCCATAAATCATATATTTATTGACAAGCAGAAAACAATGTTGCTTAGCAACAACGGCATGCTGCGTCCCTTCACAGCTTATGGAGGGAAAGAGTCAGAGAAGGTCGCAAAGGGAGGAGGGAGGAGGTGTGGATGAAATCTAGATTTAACAAATAAATCTCAGGGTTTTCCTAAATGATCTGTTCACCAGCAGAAACTCTTCTTTTGAACAAATGCACTCTTTCCTTTATGGCCTCAGAATTTAAATCAGCAGAATGACTGACAGATTGTTTTCTCTGTTCCTGTTTTCTTTCCATCCTACGTCCCTGACCTCTCTTTCATCTTTGTGTTTCTCCTCCCTAAATCCTCTTCGTTTTCTCTTATGAAATAATCTTCTCTGTCACTCTCTCCTTCCCTCAGTTATTTTTTATTGTTTCCATCCTTTCTTCTTCTCCTGGTTTTTTTCTCCCTCCAAATCATTTCCTCTCATCCTCATTTATTTTCATCCACCTGTTTATCTTCCCTCCATGTCTCTCTGGGTTCCCATCCACCAACACCTGTTCTTTTCCAGAAACATTTACCTCACTCATCCATCCATTTCACAATATATTTTCACTTCTTTTTTCTTTTTCTTCTTTCCTCAGTTCTCTGTGGTCTGCGCGGAGATGTTGATCCCAGACATTTTGTCCCCGCTCCTCCTCCTCCTCTTCCTCTCCATCCTGTTGCCGGGCTACGGTTGCCGGGCGGTGGACATTCCAGAGGACACTACATCAGAGTTCTCGGTCAGACTGTACCACCGGCTGCAGGCGGCGGGGGGTCAGGAGAACATCATCTTTTCCCCACTGAGCCTGGCGGTCGCTCTTGGCATGGTGGAGCTGGGAGCCAGGGGGGCGTCGCTGGAGGAGATCCGACAGGCGGTGGGGTTCAGCCACCTGCTGGCAGGTGGGAAAAAAATGACTTATAAAGAATAATCACTTTAAGGCCTTTAGGATTGACTGCAGGGGCAGCATCCCATCTAGGGAGTCCCAGATCGTCCTCTCCCCGGCCACCTCCACCAGCTCCTCCAGCAGGACCCCAAGGTGTTCCTGGACCAGATTGAAAATGTATTTTCTTCAACGTGTCCTGGGCTGACCTGGGGGCCTCCTGCTGGCAGGACATGCCTGAAACACCTCCCTGAGGAGGCGTCCAGGAGGCATCCTAACAAATATCTTAGATTTTGGGGGTCTTGTGGCGTTGTTTTCACCAGTCAGTGTCTTACCTCCAGTTGACAGGTCTGAACAACACACACACTGGAGAGAGCTGTGGGGGAAAAAAAAGACAACAGAGCAAAAAATATTTTGCAACAAAGGGAACAAACACTTCATTACAGGACATTTGATGGTCCATTTACAGATAAATAAGTTAAGAAGTCAACTTGAGGTTTAGGTGTTAAAGGGTTAAAGACTAAAGCCAATAGCCAGTCAGAGTGGGGTCAATTCCAAAACAACCAAAACTATTTCAGAATAGCTCTATTGATTGCAGTTTTTAACTGACACTCCCCCTAACCCTTTTTATGAATGTGTGTGATTTTTGTTCTTCAGGCGTGGAGTTCTCATTGCTCCAGAACCTGACAGAGGCTCTATCTAATGACGATGCCCGTTGCGTGATCCGATTCGCCAACAGTCTCTTCCTGCAGGAGGGATTCAGCTTCAACCCCGAGTTCCTGCATCTGATGAAGAAATACTTCAGAGCGCAGGTGGAGACGGTGGACTTCAGCGAATCGGCAGCGGTTGCCGAGCGCATCAACAGCTGGGTGGAGAACCACACGGAGAGTGAGTTAGAGAAAATGATCACTCGAATGCACCAGTCTGTCATTATCCTTTACTTTGACTTCACACTTTTCATGGCACAAATGAAGCTTCATGGCACAAATGAAGCTCTAATGTGCTCTGTGCAGGTAAGATCCGCGAGCTGCTGTCAGCTGAGGACTTCAACAGCGTGACCCGACTGACTCTGGTGAACGCCGTCTACTTCCGAGGTTCCTGGAAAAACCAGTTCAGGCCAGAGAATACCAGGACGTTCTCCTTCAGCAGAGACGACGGCTCTGAAGTTCAGACCCTCATGATGTATCAGCAGGGGGACTTCTACTACGGTACGTTGGGAAGCGTGTGTGTGCGTGCGTGCAGAATTGTACTAGTAGCTCTTTATCTGCAGTTCTTGTTCGGCGTCTATTCCCTGAGGTTATTTGAAATGTTAATCTGAGTTGTGAAATATTCATATGTGGAGTGTTATTCCTCTCCTCTGCTCAGTGCTGCTGCTGTAAAACTCTCCTTACTTGCATAAACCTTTGCTATGCCTTTTTGATTCGGACCATTTTAGTTCATGCCGCGCTGCTTGTGTTGAGTTATGAGCTACAGTGGTAGGCGAAATGTTTTTTTTCTAATGTACTCCAACAGAAAGCAGGAGAATTTAAATGGGTTTTCCAGTTGAATTCCTTTTATTATTTTTATTTTATTCCAGTGCATGTCCTTTTCTGATCTGTCTGCTCATTTTTCAACGATCATTTTTTGGGGTGTTTTTCAATTACCTAGAAAAATGCTGATTTTCAAAATTTTAAGTTTAATTTGATGAGTTTTTATCATTTCTTTTAGGTATTTTTTAATATATTTAATGTGTTTTTTAAAAAACAACATGTATTCTGCTGCATTTATTATTTGCACTAACTATCAAATTTTGTCTATTCAGGTAAAATTAATCTTTGTCTTTATTCTGATAGTTCTATATCTTAACTCTAAAAGGTGAAAGGCAGGAGATGACGTGTTCTCCTGTGTGTTTGTGTGTTTGCATGCACTGTTGGCAAAATATCTCATGACCCACTGGATAGATTTTAATTAGACTCTCAGAAAGTAATTATTAGATGTTCTTCTACAGGTGATTAACATTTGGAGTCAATATGAGGATGCTGATGGAGAAGTACAGAGAACATCAAAGGGAGCTAGCTTGCGTGTATACAGCAGCTGCAGCTCCTCTTCCTGGAGCTGCACGGGAGGTGCCACGCCGATTTGCAGTGAATTTTGTGAACTAATGACAGTTCGAGGGCCAGAAATAGGAGCCTCGCCTATTGAGCACCCCGATCTAGAGAAAGCATACGACAGGGTAGCTAGACAGGAGCTGTGGTATTCTATGAGGATGTCTGGAGTGGCAGAGAAGTACGTTAGAGCAGTGCAGGACATGTATGAGGGCTGTAAGACAGATGTGAAGTGAGCTGAAGGTGGAGGTGGGACTACATCAAGGATCAGCTCTGAGCCTCTTCCTGTTCACCATGGTGATGGACAGGCTGACAGATGAAATTACGCAGGAATCTCCACGTTCTATGATGTTCACTGATGATATAGTGATCTGTAGTTAGAGTAAGAGGCGGGTGGAGGAAAGTCTGTAGAGGTGGAGAGATGCCCTGAAAAGGAGAGGAATGAAGATTAGCCACAGCAAGACAGAACACATGTGTGAATGAGAGGGACCCAAGTAGAACAGTGAGGTTACAGGGGTCAGAGGTCAAGAAGGTGGAGGATTTTTATGTACTTAGGTTCAACAGTCCAGAGTAATGGAGAGTGTGGAAAAGAGGTGAAGAAACATCTTCAAGCAGGTTGGAATGGATGGATAAAAGTGTTGGGGGTGATGTGTGATAAAAGAGTTTCTGCAAGAATCAATGGAAAGGTGTAGAAGCAGGGGTGCACATAACTGGTACGCGAGTGTGCATGCGTACCAGATATCATACGTGCTTACCAGATCCCTCTGCCAGAACACTTCTTGTGGACTGGACTCACGTGGGGGCAGGATGCTGCAAAGGAGCGCTCACATACACCTGAGACCAGCGATGAAAGGTGGGAACTGCCAGGCAGACCTACAGAAAGAGGAGATTTATAGATGCAGTGAAAGAGGACATGGTGCTAATTGGTGGGAGAGTAGAGGGCATGGTTAGATGGAGCTATGTGATTTGCTGTGGCAACTTCTGAAAGGAAATGCCAAAAGAAAATGAAGAAAAAGGAAGAAGTCAATCTTTACCTATAAAACGATTTATTTCGGTACATCTATTCATCATCTGGTGTTGATTTATCATCATTTATTTTTCTACAGTACTGTCAGGAACACTTGTATCACATTGTTGATGAATTTCTTGTGCTTTTTCCAGTTATTTTTAATGCCATCCATACATATATATATATATGTATATGTGCTGAGAGTGCACGCATACATACGCCTACCAGGGAGGGAGAGGTGTGTGCGTCCACGGTGAGGATGGTATAGTGTGTGCGTGTGTGTGTGTGTGTGCGTGTGTGTGTGTGTGTGTGTGTGTCTGAGTGCTACAAAACAGGGACAGGTCCTTGGAGATAGTTTCTTATTTTATAGCAACAACGTGTTTAGGTTAAAGGATTTGAGGGATGTTACATTCACTTGTTTTTAGAACATCAGCAAAAACAAACAGTTCTTCACAGATATTCATACTGTATTTCAGTGCCAGCATACCTTCTCACTTCTGTTTCTTCTTTCAGCAATTTAAAAAAAATTTCCCCAAATCTTATCTACTTTCTCTTGAGTTAGTAGTTGTGTTCTTTGGTACTATATGTTTTTAACCACTATTTAGTCAGGTAATGTCCCATTGAGGTTAAGAATCTCTTTTGCATGGGAGGCCTGAAGGGGCAGGTGGGGGTTCAGTATCTTGTCTGAGGATATTTAACACATGGCTGGGTCAGGTCTTGAACCCTGGGCGCCCATATGAAGGTCAGCCTCTCTTATCCTATGCCACGGTAACCCTGTATGTACACAGACATACGTTTTTGAAGTGTTCTTTCTACAGTTATTCAATTTTATACAATGTCAAAAAAAAAGTATGTAATCAGTTGGACGTTTTAACCTTTGATTACTTATCTAAATCAGTAGGTCCAGGGAGGTTTTTTCCACATGGTTCTATTTTCAAGTACCAACTTTCCTAATCAAACATATTTTATTCACATTTAATTTGTGCTTAGACCTCCAGGCTTCCATAGCAGCTCTTCTCTGCTTTTATAGCAGCTATGTCTGTTCATTTTTTGTCCATGTGACTGATTGATCAAGAAGAAAAATAAGCTTCTTTTATTGGTGTCTACATCTGTTTAAACAAATGTCAGAATGTTAGAAAAACATTTGATGTTTTTAATTTTAAATAGGTCTGAAGTTAGGCATTTTTATAGTAATTTATTTTGATTTTAGTGTCATAGTTTTTGCTTAAGTTTGAATCAGCACTAAACTGCACAACTCTGCCACCTGCTGACATAAATTAGTGCATGCAGTTCCCATAAATTAGTAAATAGAAAATAGAATAGAAAAGCCCTTTATTGTCCTCCAGGTGCACCAGCAGCAAGTCAAGAAAAACAGATTTGTACAAGACTAAAAAATATGTATAAAAATAAATATAAAGCATAAGAGTAATAACATTATATATTATGTTATAATATGATAAACTAGTAAAGTAATGTACAATCATCACTGTCATGTTCAGATTCAGTCACAGAAGTGTCAGACTGAATAGGGTTGTTGTTATGGGGGATGTGCAAATATATTTGAGCATAAGAAATTGTGCAAATACAGCAGGGATGTAAACATGTGCAGTTTGTTGGGAGCAGTGATGGTTATACAGTCTAACAGCTGCTGGGAGGAAGGACCTACGATAACACTCCTTCCTGCATCTTGGATGCAGCAGCCTGTCGCTAAAGGAGCCCTCCAGTTCTCCAACAGCATCATGCATGGGATGGGAGACGTTGTCTAACACCGATGTTATTTTGGAGTGCCCCTTGCACTCCAAAAGACCAGAGTCTCCTCCAAATGTGTTAAATGACCATAAATTTGTGTGTTTCGCTTCCATCAGGTGAATTCAGCGATGGCTCACAGGAGGCCGGCGGCGTGTACCAAGTGCTAGAGATGCCCTACGAAGGAGAGGACATGTCCATGATGATCGTTCTGCCTCGACAGGAAGTACCTCTGGCTTCTCTGGAGCCCATCATCAAAGTGCCACTGCTGGAGGAGTGGGCCAGCAACGTCAAACGACAGAAGGTGGAAGTATACCTGCCAAGGTGAGAAATCACACACACAAACAGAAATAAACAGTGTAGAAATTAATGATCTGCTGCTTCATGACTCGTCTTTAGAACTAGGAAATACCAGGATTGGGTTTACATACTGCATGATTCTCTTTTAGATAGGAATCACTTACAATAATAACTGAATCTCAGAAGAATGGTCAACATCAATAATAATCACCACCTTAAATTCCTAAAATCTCTAATAATAAAAAGAACTAACTGTGTTTGTTGTTCAGGTTTAAGGTGGAGCAGAAGATCGATCTGAAGAGCACTCTGCAGGAGCTGGGAATTGAAAAGATATTCACCAACGATGCTGATCTCTCCGCCATGACAGGTGAGTCCCACTCCATAACAGACACAGCAAAACGCTGACATGTACCGTACAGTCAGTTCTTATAATAAACACACAGAAACAGATGTGAATAAATAAATTCCCAAAAAGCTTCAGGGTGACATCTAATCTCCTTCTTTCCAGCAAGAAATAGCTTTCTGTGCTTTCTAAGGTAACCAAGGTAACTGGCAGTGAGTGGGCAGGTTGGTGCTGTCACATCAAATATTAAAAATAGACCCCCAGAGAGAAGTCTGTAATGATAGAGTCTGAGAAATACAGAGAAATAGGTTCAAATGTTTTCCATCTAATGCAGAAAAGATGCATGTATAAAATAAGAGTGTTTAAAACATCCTGGATGAAATGAAACTTTTGGTCACTCTGATGAGGTCCCTGGGATATTATCAGCGTTGGATGACATTGTTACACTCTGTACCTGCTTAAAGAACCTTCAGATCATGAAGATGTGACAGGTAGATAAAGGGAGGTGGTTGTTACTCTACATGCTTTCAGTCACAGGGGAAAGAATTGTACAGGATTCTGTCTGATCAGACCTTGTGTCAAAAGAAAGTGTCGCTTGACGTGATCCATCTGTCTCCCTATCAGTGTTGGTTTGACTAATGAGCAGGTGTCTTCCTCTACCTGTACATACAAATTAGAGTCAACATGAGCAGTATGTGCATTCTAAACACCAAGGGCATTGTGTGTCTGTGTGTGTCGTGCAGACAGCAAGGATTTGTACATTGGGAAGGCGGTGCAGAAGGCCTACCTGGAGGTGACGGAGGAGGGCGCAGAGGGAGCTGTTGGATCTGGTACGCCTCCTTTTGCCCAAATTCATAACTTTTTTTCTTCCATCCTCAGCTAAGAGTTTAAAAGTTCAACACTCTCCTCCCTTTTTCTGTTTCAGGAATGATTGCCCTGGCCAGGACTCTGGTGCTGTACCCACAGGTCATGGCAGACCACCCGTTCTTCTTTGTCATCAGAAACAGAAGGACAGGTGTGAACTAATTCCATGAAGAAATGCATATCACTCACCACCTTACACGCCAGAGTTTTAAACCAAACGTTATGTTGAGAAACAATGGGGTTATAGCTATATTGGTCAAATCTTGAAAATAAGAAGAAATCTCATGCAGTATTGTGATAGCTCACGTCATGCTTTGTGAATGACTTTCAGCTCCCATCATATGAAATTCTAGCTCAATATCTGTACAAGAATTAGAGCCACTTGTACTTAGGCTAAGGTTGATTAGCTGTGGTGGCCATCTTGAATCAGGTTAACATTAAAAGTTAATACCAAAGTTTTAAATGCAGTCAGTCACAGTTTAAATATGTGTTGGGGTGACTACTATGACCAGGGGTGCACATCGTTTTGTCATTGAAGTACTCAAAGGAGAGCCTGGGGGTGGATGGTGCAGCGGGTGTGTCTCAACAAGCTCTCACAGCTGCATGAGCGCTGTTCTGCTGCACTCTGCAACAGGTTGCAAAGATCTTCACTTTACGAATGCAGGTTGCATGATAAGGACCGTGAAGCTGCTGGTCTGCAAAAGCACATTCGGGGAGAGGCGTCTGGTATGCACGCATGATATCTGGTGTGCATACGCACTGGTGCACCAGTTATGTGCACCCCCGGACCATTTTAGCTCAGCATCTGGAAAATTGACGGAGTAATAGGCACTTTTGAGTTTGTTAAGGTCTACTAGTCATTTTATGGTCGACCCCAAAAGCTGATCAGTTGTAGATGAACATTTGATGATTATTTGCTGAAAGTTTCATAAAAATTAATTCAATGATTTAAAAATATGCTTTGCCAACATATATACAAACAAACAAGCACACACAGGTAAAACCATTATCCCTTACCAGTAACAGGAAGGTGATTAAATAAGACTCAGTGTAGCTGTTTGCATTAATAACACCTACATGTGTTTTTCATTTTGTTTCCAGGATCCATCCTCTTCATGGGCAGAGTCATGACCCCCGAAGTCATCGAGCCCAGCGACCAGGACTTCGACTCCATGTGAACGCGACTCAAGGCCGCTCGGTCTCAGCGAATCAGATCCTCACCTCATGAAAGCTACCTATTCTCTATCACCGTCTTCAGCTGTTTTATACTCCTTACAAAGAATATATATATATATTAGCTGAATATTAAAAGATATATTATATATTGAAACACCACATCCAACACTTAACGCGACTGTGTTTTTATACTGGAAGCTTTAAATCCTCGGACACAGACGTGCAGTCAGAAGTTGTAAATATTCACTATAAACGTCGATTTGTATGAGTAGGAGGAACACACAGTGTAACATCCACGCACGCACGACCCCTTTAAGTTCAGCTCGGCAACTTCTTTACTCACTGGCCCCAGTAGGTATAAAACAGCTGTTTTTTTCTACACACCTGATTTACATGCTTGTATGATTGGCATTGTGTTCTAAATATATATACACAGTAAATATATATATATATATATATATATATATATATATATATATATATATATATATATATATATATATATATATATATATATATATATATATATATATATATATGCTCAGTATTTATTGCAGAATGTGCAAACATTATTTCCTCACACAATAAATCTTAGTATATCTTCTCCAGACAGTAATTTTTTTTTTTACATTTAGTCACATGGCTTAACTGCTGATGAATTATTATGCCTCGTCATATCTGGGTGGTTAGCAAAGCCCCAGCTGGACATCTTATAGGTGAGTAACTAGGCCAGGTTGCCATAGAGACGGACTGCAGAACGCAGGTGTGCTGGGGAAGGTGTGCAGCACTGATGTGGATGTAGAAACAGAAACACCAGCTGTATTGACTCTCTTACTGGTTAAAACATGAATGTGTTGCCATTAAAATACATATATCCTCTGTGTTTGTAGAGGTTTCTTTTTTTAAAGCCTTTGACTGGCGGGAGCTCTATTTAGTCCATATATCTTACTGAAACAAACAACTACAAAGCTAATCTAAAAAATATGTAGATGTTTAATAAAAAGCAAAACATTATTACCTATATTTATTCGTTTATGTTTTTATTACTTTACATTCTATTCGAGCACATTTTGCCCCAAATGAATAAAAAGAAATGCAACAACATTTTAAAAAATGCATGTATCTTGGTGTCAGTATTAAAGAGTTAACACCTCTATTTGGCTTGAAACAGCACAATGACCAACATTCAAACTTCTGCAAAGTCTGAGCTGGATTCTTTGAGAAAAAGATTTAGCTTGCATCATAAACGCAAGGTGATTTTGTGAGGAGAACATCAGTGCCAGAATAAGAAAAGATAGTAGAAGCTGTCTATTCACTTGAAACTCATTTCCCCAGGACTGATAATGTCCTGCCAATTGGATTTGTTGGAGTAAATTCAAGTCTGCATCACCTACTTCTCAGATGTGAAAAAAGCACTAGAAACGGGCAAGGATTTACTAGATCATCATGATGCACAACCGATAACTGCACGCTGAGTTAAATATAAAAGAATAGTTAATAGGAAAATAAATTTAGCTCAGCAGAACTGGTTAACTAACATGTAAAAATTATTTTTCTCAGCTTTAAAAATGCGGTGTGTAAAGTCTTTTGTTCCAAGTATCATTGAGGAGCAACAGCTCGTGAGTGTAGGAGGCTATATATAATCTAAATGACTTCCACCAGCTGCTGTGATATCTGCCTTATGGCTTCATTAGGTTTCATCTTTCCTCCTCCTACCCAGTAAATGTACAGAAGCTACATATGGAGAATCTTCATGAAAATGATGTCCCACATAACTGGTTCAGCATTAGTTTTTCCAGAGACAAGACAATTAATACATAAAATCTGTTTTCAGATGCTTGATTTCAACTTGAGCATATCTGAAACTTCACTGATAAAAATGAGTGTAGTTGTTAGCTCCTGACATTTAAGCTCATAAAACATGTTTTAGTGCATAAACTAGATTCCAAACATTGTAAATGTGTATAAGTACTTAGAACTGTTATAGATCACATTTGCGACAAAAACTGAAGGTATAGCTTATCCAGACAACATATTTGAGCCTAATCTGAGTCACTTTCAGAACATATGACTCAGCACTAACATGGTTCATTTAAACCAGGTGTAAATTAGGTGAAGTGATGTAGCATCTTATTGTTCATTTATTTTTACAGTTGAGCTCTGAAATGTTTCTAATTTGTTCCTTTAATTGTTTTAGGCAGTATATAAACATGTGAAGTTGACATACGCACAAGATCATTGATTCATGGTAATACATCTGCTTTTGTGTAAAATAAAATGAATAATACTAATGAAGAAATATACACACAGTGGTGAATCTAGATGGGTTTTTTTTTTTTGGGGTGGCACATGTGTGGCTTGAGGTTCCATGAGGTGGAGTTTATTGACACAGGAAGAGTTTATTTCCATGCATTCAAATTACTTGTATCTGCATATCAAATCACCTAAAACAATACTTAATGGAGTGTGATTTACAAGCAACTTTAAAAAAAAGATTTTCACTCAACAATAGCATTTAATATTTTTTTGTTTGTGTTCTCTTTACAACTGCAATAGCTGTATTTTTCTGCAAAATTTAGATTTTCAAGATTAAAACAAAAGAAAATCACTAATACCATTACACTAAATAAAATATGGGTTTCTGTTTATTTTTACTTAAATATGCCAACACAGTAAAAACACCAGAGTAAAATCAACTCTATTTGGAGTCTATTGGACCAAATAGACTCCAAATAGTTTATTTTACTCTTCTAGAGTTGATTTTACTCTGGTGTTTTTACTGTGAATGATATGGTAATTGAACCGAAATCTATTCTGAAGTTTGAGACAGTTTTCTGTTGTTTATGAATGTATTTTTGATTTAAGTAGTTTTTTTAGCACAACACTAAGAACCCCTTTATCTTTTTAGAACTTGTAAACCATCATATTTTAAAATCACAGATGTTCAGACTATGAATAAAATTTATTTAAAATCTATGACTACACTTTTCTGTTAAAACTACAGCTCCCACTTAACTTTGCCTCCCCTCCCAATATGGCGGACCTAGTCGTGTCCGACCCGCAGCAGTGCTCTTGAAACCGTGTTGCTAGGCAACCAGCGGCTTGGCGGTCAGCCGGCGTCACGCGGCTCCAGGCTGCAGCTCATTCACACACAGCAGCGGCCCAGTCAGTCGACGGGACGGCTAACTTTCTGTCCGCGAATACCAATAAAACAACGGGCTCCATGGGTAACAGCTACAGGGTTACAGCGCTAAACCGAGCTGTTCATTATGTGTTGACAAAGGCCAGGAATACTTATCACAAGGAGATTGGGACATGTCAGAAAGGTAAACTAAACCTAATACAACACCGGTGTTCATTTTTGATGCTAGCTTGTTTAACAGGCAAAACTTATTTTTGTAACCTAATAACATTTGATGTTTGTTCAATTTCTTTACCAGTGCTGTTAAGCAGACCAGAAAAAAACATGCCGTACTGATTAAACTGGCACCAGTGTCCACCTATCACCTGCGTACAGGGACTATTATAAGCTAATAGCACCTGCTCAGGTGTCCACTGGTGCCATGGCAACGGGTCCTAATCTGCATTGTCAGGCCCAGTTCACTGTAACTCAAACCACTCGGCCGGTGGTCAGGGTTTCAGCACACACAGGGTTTACATTACTGAAACACAGAGAGAGCAGAGGAGATGATGCTCCAGCTTTATTCTCTTATTTGTTCCCACCAGTTCCTCAGGTGTGAACACTCTCAGTGGCAGTTTTCCTAAATCCCACTCATCCCAGTATTCAGAGCTCGGAGTCACACGCACAGCTGTCTCAGTGGACCTCAGTCCTGATTCTGGACTAGTATCTACACCTGTGAGTGACACACACACACACACACTGCTCCTCAGTGGACACTGCTCTACTTTTTCTCTTTGTACTTCCCTCTTTTGATGTCCAGTGCTTCCATTTCATTCCTCTTCGAACTAAACCTAATCATTTCAGTCAAGTCTCTGCTCTGTGCCCTGCAGAACAAATTTTCATCTTCCTCCTGTTCCATATTCCTCCAGTTCCCCCAGCCATGGGTTATTAGGACTCCTTTAAAATGCAGCATTTGAGGGTTAGGATTTTTCTAAATCTGTAGATTTAGTTCCTCGCTACATTCAGTGAAATCTGATCTGCTGTTTGATTTTTTTACATGTGATATGGAGGCTGTAGTATAGTGACTGCTGGAGAAATGCATGAACTGATAAATGCTTAAACGGAAAGTGAGATTAGATTTGATTCAGAAAAGAGACAAGGTATCAGGTAAAAAGCATCAGTGGCTCTTGTCATTCACTGTATTAATCTGTGTCACCCTGTTAACACATGTAGTAGTAACAGTTAATAGCCTTTAAAACGACACACTGATTTTGATGTACTGTAGAGTTAGAATGATGGGACTCTATGGTAGATTAAGCCTAAGTGTTCCTGCTGTTCTCTTCAGCCTGGTTTATCCAGCTAAATGACACAGATGTTACTGAGCTGAATTTCAGCCAAAGTGACTTTTACTGTTTGTAAGTGACTTTTGATTAAACTGGAGGAGAGGATGTGACTCTCTGCTGCATTCAGAGCATACTACGCTGAATGGTGCACCGTCCTCTGAGCATTTGTGTGTCATGTTCAAATGGTTGGATTTGATTACAGCCTGCTGCGTTATAGCAGCCTCTCACTCTGAGTGGTCACATCAGTCACCTTATCCTCTTCTCCTCCTGCTCAGCTTCCATCAAGTCGCTTCCGGTTTGTGTCCTGGCATCGCCTGGAGCAGTGTGATGTGACAGGCGACCAGCTGACCTGCCCCCGGGTTAGAGAAGGTGTGTGACTTGCTATAGAAGTTTTTTTTTTACACTATTTTCTGTTTAGCTTTCTAACTTATACACACATTTATTGCTTTACAAAAAGATAATAGAAAGTGTTTCCTAAGTTTATAAGATATTTTGAAATATTATTTTGGCTTGATCAATAATAGTCTGATACAGATTTAATCAAATTCAGATTTATCTAAAAAAATATATATAATTAACAACATGAATATTTTGGAATAAAAAAAATACCCACATAGAAGATGTATTATTGTCAGAGTGAATTAGAGATTAGCAATTGTGAGTTCACCGACCGGCAAAATGTATGTTTTTATTTTTTATTGCTGCTTGGTGCATTCACCTACTGAGAAATAAAGTCAGATTTCTTTAGTTTCAGATTGGCTGATCATGCTGAATACGGGTGTTTGATATACTTGATTTTTTTTTTTTGGGTACTTTCAAGTTTTGAAGTGCTTGAAAGTTTAACCAAAATTGTTTGCAGAACTGTGATGTTTACATTTAACGACACAGAAAAATGAAATGATAATTCTGAACATGTATGAACTATTTACGTATGTGTAATCACTGATGTAGGTGCTGGAAAATCTTAGAAAACATGCCTTGAAAATGCATGAATGTTGGTGTGTGAACGCTGGCTGATTCCAAGCCAAAATCGTTGGAGCATCTCTAATCTTTTTTTGACGATCTCAACAAAAAGGGCCTTCAGAGGAGGACCAGTGTCTAAGACAGGGACTTGACCTCTTGGAGAGAGGGAGGAGGAGGGGGAGAGAAGAGGAAGGCCAGAGATGGGAGGAGAGACTGCAAGAGAACTGGGAAAACTGTTTGGTAAATGGACAGCTTTGGTGTATTTATGTGGCTAAGGATGCACAACGCAGTAGAAGAACTGCTAATTAAAATATATTTTTGCCTCTTTCTAGGAGTTAAATCTGTCCTACCAGGACTTGGGTGACCTCTACCAGCAGGAGAATTTTTTCCGGATTCTCCGCAGGTTGATCCGCGTGGAGAAACTACAACTGGTCGACAACTCTCTCAACAACCTGAGTTCTGTACGCCTGCCAAGGTACATAAACTACACCACCACTTCCTTACCTGATGGCTTGTTTTATTCCTGTTACTAATATTGTCTGGCATGAATACATATGTTTGACGTATTGTGACTTTCCTAATAGCTGTGTAAAACGTACTCAGTGGAAATGTGGAATGTTTCATCCAAACTCACGATACTCCTCAGCTCATTTGTTTTGCTCTTGTAAAGTTCAGACTGTGAGCTGAATTTGCATGTGTGCTCCGCTCTGATACAAGCATTTCCCAGATGGCATCCCTGGCAGCTGCAGAAACTCACATCACACTCTTTTCAGGGATTTAAATAAATGTGTGATTAAAGATAGCAGCTTTGGAGCAACTATTTTAAGGCTCTGAAGCCAGATGTAGGAGCTAATTCCCTTTGCTTAGTTGTCCTGATTTTCAGTTTCCTCTTCGTTGACACTTTCCTGAAAGTCTATGCCTCATTTTGTTTTGATTTTTTTTTCTTTCATCACTGTGTGTCTCTCCTTTAAGACAAAAGTATCCTCATTATAATTGCATATTATCATTTGGGTGCTTTAAAGCCCCGTTTACTAAATAATATAAGAGGTATTGATCACAGGAAGTGATTTCCCTTTGTGCAGGTGCAGAATGCTGAATCTGCACCGTAACCACCTGGTGTATCTGTGTCAGCTGCCAAAACTCCCAGCGGTGGAGCACCTCTGTTTGTCGGAGAACGCCATCAACTCCCTGGAGGGACTGGGAGCTCTGGGGAACAGCCCGCTGCGCTCCCTAAACCTGACCCGCAATCCAGTGACCTTCACTCAGGACTACCGCACACGGTGAGAAGACTTTATTAGAATAAACCGGAAAGATAAACAAGAAAAGAAAAGCTCGTTTTCACACAGATTTCATTGTTTTGTCTCTGTGTGTGCAGTGTTTTCTCCTGTTTGCCAAATCTCGAGGTCTTGGACGGCATTCCCAAGCTGCCACAGGACTCTGTGCCCACCAGACTGAAAGGGCCAGAAAACACCAGGATGTGTAACATTTTGTGACCCGTTTGCACAGACTGGATTCATACAGACTGGTTGTCCACCACCGTGAGGTTCTGCACACTCAAAGTGTCAGCCTTCTCCTCAGATGAAAACAAGCTGGGAAATGTTGTTTTCGTATCCAGTAACAGTATTTAAACTGTCATGACCGTTTCAGAGAGACACGATTTTTTAAAGTTACCAATAATTATTTAACATTTTTAAAATGAGATTTTGAGATTTAATTTGTACACATTAAAGGTATTTTGATAATAGAAAACACTTAAGAGCATTTTTTACCTGAGTGCTGTGAAAAAGTATTTGTACCCTGATAACTTGTATGTCCTGTTTTTGCTTTGCTTTGGTCACTTTTAGATGTTTTCAGATCAGCAAACAAAATATAATCTGAGTAAACACAAAATGCAGTTTTTAAATTATGATTTTATTTAATAAGAACTAATAAATGTAAACCAACCTGGTCCTGTGTGAAAAAGTAATTGGTTACAAAGCTACAATGATTAGATTTATGGGTCACTTACTTTTTCATAGCTGACCAGGTTAGTTTGGTATCTCTTAATCAATCCTTTGAAAACTGTTTTGTATTTGCTCAGGTTTTCTTTGCCTGATATTGAACTTTGTTGATTGGAAACATTTAAGTGTGACAAAAAAAAAGAAGAAGAAGAAATCTGTACATATGTCCTTAGGCTAAGGGCCGACACATTTACCTTTACAAGATGAGAAACAGGACATCCGCTTTTCTGACTTATCAAATATTTAATGTCCAGACTCTTTTGGATAACGGCCTCTCGTGTTCTGTGTGTAATGACCCATGAACTTCATACAGGCTCAGAAAACAAACAGAGTTGATTTCAAAGCACTCAAATATTCTGGATTTATTACCCAGGATGAGTATGTGTGCACACTTCAGTGACTCTCACAGCTTCCCTCCTCCCAGTGCCGACTTGTTTCTTGTTTAAACGTTGCAGCGTTCAACTCTCCGTTAATAATGGTTTCACTTTCAGCATTCACCTGCAACATAAACACACTTCGTTATCTGATATTGCAGAGTATGAATGCTGCCACATGTGTACCTAGACTCCAAACTGCGTGCACAAACATCCACAATGGGGCTGCAGCGTGCACACACACACGAACAGCGTTTCAGCCCTCTGTGCTCACGGCAATGCGGAGAAACACATTTTAGGCAGCGAAATCTCTTAACAAGCATAAAGAGCCTGGCACAAACTAGCAGTTACATGCCTCATTAGGATTTGTTTAAGTGTGGAAGACGGTTTGTGCAGTTGTGTGTTTAGTGCAACAAGCTGAGGCTCCAGCTGATGAATGAGAGCTGCTGCAGGATAATGAGCTCAGTGGATTTTCATGCTGCTAACAGGATCCAGGTCAAGCAGAGCTCTTCACGGGGCTGCAGCAGAACTTCTTCCTGTTCTGGAGGGAAAGAGAGGAGAACTTCTTACCCCAAAATGAAATTAAGGATGAGAATTTTTTTGACTGAAGTAATTGTTGTCATGGATTTAAATGAGAGGCTTGATAATCATGTGGGCCTTGGTCTCCAGATAGTCTTTGGCTCCAGGCTGTCAACATTAAATTTACCCACGTTTGGTCATTCATCCATGAAATGACTGGGAAGGGTTGGAAAGATGTTAAGAAAACAGAGGAGTCGTCATCTCTGCCTCTGCTTGTTGCTGTAAAAATGTGTGTGTGTCTCCCTGTGGCTTGCTATTAGCACAGTAATGAGACACCTGTTAGAGTCGCACTCCTCCAGCATCCCACTGTCCCTCTGGTGACAGAAAGGGGGGTGAGGAGGGCACAGCGAGAGACAGAGAGAAAGGAAAAATGAGAAAGACCTGCAGGAATGATGATGGGAACTGAGAGGTAGAGCAGAAACAGGCTGACAGAGGAACGGTCTGATGGAGGACAACGTTCATCAGAGTCAAGTACATTTCTCACTAAACTCACCTCTCATTTGGTTTCCATTTTTTCCAGATTTGTCAGTTTTTTAACCCATTTGAGCAATTTCCCAAGTCTCTGAAGAATATCAAGGCTGGCAGAGTACAGGAACATTCAGGGCTTGAACAGCTGATTTCAACAAGTGTTCCCATAATACAGAAATGTAAACTAAACAAGGAATATTTAGCTGATAAGTAGCTGTTTTCTGTCTGACTATATCAGTCTCTTCACATCGCTGTGGAGGAATTTTCTTCACCATTAAGGCTGCAAGAAGTCCAAATCATCAACCCCAACTGCCATGCTTGAAAGTCAGTATGAGGCGTTTGTGCTGTTGTACTGTCAGAGATGGGAAAAAATAAAAGCAGAATCTCCTCATAACGAGATATAAAACTCGTTTTAAGGGGACAGTTTCTTGTTATAACGAGAAATATCACAACAGTAAAAACAGCACATCTCGTGGGATGTTGGAGTTTCATCATAAAACAGGAGTGAGGAGATTTTACAAATATGAACTTTTAAGGAAAGCACAAAGCATGCTCAAAAACTTAACATGCTAAATAATAGCAGGTTATAACCAGACCAGCATTCAACACTTTATACTGTAACTGTAAAAAATACAAGTCTTACATTGTGATTTTTATATTTTATTTTTTTTAATTTATTTATTTTATTTTATTATTTTTTTTTTTACCCCGTGTCCTGTCCGGCTGTGGAGCAAACAGAATAATGTCTGAGTGCCAAAAACAAGCCCAACAGTGTTGCTGTTTCAGGTGAGAGGTTACAGCCACTGCTATAAAACTCCTCCTGATTTTTGTTTAAATATAACCCCCAAAATCTTTATTAGAATGTTTTTATGGTTGATTTGACACGGAGCCTGAAAGTGAAGGGAAGGGTACAGAAAGAGGGATGGGGGAGAAAGTAAACAGAAAAAGAAGAGAACAAGAGACGTGAAGAGTCCACTTCTAGACCTGCAAATAAAGCACAAACAAACAAGCAAACAAAACAGGGAGAAAAGATACAACAGCAACAAACAGCATATGAATACACAACAGTTGTGATATTCTTCAAATGTATACGTATACACCAGTTCAAGAGAGTTCAGTGTCAACCACAGCCCCAGTCAATGTGTCTGAAAACACCTGAGTCCGTCTTTATGTGAGCACCTTGTGATCACCTGTGTGTGTGTATATATGCGCGCTTGTTTATGTAAGGTTTCTCTATTGAAACATTCAATAATAAGTTCGAGGAGCCACAGACCCGCCCCCAAGGCCCACGGAGGACGCGGAGGAGGTCCAGGCCCCAGACGTCCAGAGGCCACCCAGGGCACGGACACCCCAGGGAGACCGCCGTCAGGGCAGTCGCTAAACTCTCCCCCAGAGGGCGCAGAGGCTCACCCCACGTGGGCCCCCCGGCAGTCGCCGCGCTAGAGCCCCTGGGGGGTCGCGGCTAGGAGCTCACAGGCACCGCCTGCAGCCGGCCATCCAGGGTAGATCTAGCCGGAACCAGAGACCCGAGACCCAGGAGCGAA
>SSNR01000099.1:1629716-1684075 GCA_006937965.1 Callopanchax toddi | reverse complement strand
GTCATAAGCCCCAACCAAACAGTGGGGATCCACCAGCAGGGGGCAGAACCCTGCAGGGCAGCAGACCACAAACCTGAGTGTGCACCACACCACACCCACCCTAGGTCCTGCTCCAGCTGCTGCCTCTGCAGAGGGCCCGGCTCCACCTCCTCCTGGCGAGCTCCACTGAAAGAAAGAAATGAAAATGGTTAATGACACCTTGTTAGTCTCTCTCTCCGACTGTTCCCCAAACACACACACACACACACACACCACACACCCTCACGAGCACCGTCCCACGGCTCCATAGAGTCCTGCAGTCCAGAAGCTGAACTGCCGTGGTCCAGCTGACCTGTCAGCTGCTACTGGACTGGACCGATCCGGCGGCAAGCGGAGTCCCAATCAATGTCTGAGAGGCTGGAGGTTGCAGCGCTGCTCCACTGAGCTGGAGACGAAAGTCCCCACAGGCAAAACAGCAGCATCCTGGCGCGACCAGGGCGGTCACTCCCTGGGCTGCTCGCTCACACCTGTGGCACATAATGGTGTTATCACACTGAGGGACGAAAAACAGCACACACACACACACTCACCAGCCAACGCCATCTCTACCCACCCCCCTGCCAGAGGAGATGGCAACCAAGTGCCTGACAACCTCCCGCTGCTGCACCAGCAGCCGATCCCAGTCACACAGGTGAGCTGACCTGTCAGTCCACCAGCACACCTTGGCAGGGCTTTGATCCAACCTGCTGTCCTTATAGAAATCAGTAAAACAGCTACAGGTGTGGCCAATAAAACCAGGAGCAATCATGCTCATCCTGCCACACAGGGCTGCGCGTCCTGTAGAAACACGAGTTTACCACTCCACGCAACTAAACGTGTGGTAGAAAGTTTGAAAGTTGTGTCACAAGTCATACAGCTCATGACAAAGTGACAAAGATAGGTAAAAATGACAAGAACTGAATTAGAAAAGGCACTCAAACATCAGTGGGATCGTTATCACGGCTGGTATAGATGGATGAGGGACTGCGGGATAATATCATCAATACTATTTCGTTCCCACAAAATAGTAATTTGTGGGAACGAAATATGTTTAACGTTCGCACGAATTATTATTTCGTGGGAACGAAATACTATTTCGTGCGCACGAAATACTAATTCGTGCGCACGAAATAATAATTCTTCCACCATGTCATGAGACGGGCTCCGTACATTTACACTGAAAGCTTTACCTTTCAGCTCAGATTTTTATATTTTAAATCTTTCCTTAAGTCAGTTCCTTTTTAACAAAATGTTAAATTTTCTGCATAAAATTCAAAACAGCAGGAAGCTACGAATGCTGCTAACAGTTATATGGGGTGCCAATAATTGTTTAGAGATTGAATTTTTTTCCCCTTAAAACCAAATCTGTGACTTACAAAAATTAGTGCACTAACACTCATTTAGTGGGAAAAACCTCAAACATCAGTTAGTATTTAACACAAGTAAATTAATGAAAAGGCACAAATCTTAAGAGCAATATTCATTAAAAACACAATAACTGAGAACTATTTGTGGCCTCGTGCAGCTGATTCTGGACCACTGGAATCCTGCATCTGGTCTGCTCTGGTCGTGTCTTCTTCAGCCAGAGGATAAGGATGATGGTCGAGTGTCAGGATCCATCTTTTAACGTTATATTATTTCAAAAAAATGCTTTCAACTAAACAAGTATTACTGAACTTTACAGTGGATGTGTGATTAATATATTACAGTCTCACAATATTAAAATAAAATGTAATATTATGCCACTGTGTGTGTTCCTGCCATGTTCTTACCTTGTCGTCACACTGAGCTCAGGTTACTTTTCTTTCTACATTTTAAAGTTCAAAGTTTTAAAAAGTGTTTACCAGTGATTTTTTTTTTTTTTTTGCAGTTTTCAGTGTTAGGTCAAATGCATGTGTATTCTAAAATGTATAACACATTCTTTTTTTCTGCATCTTTGACTGAATTCTTAACACAGCCACCTTAAAACTGATTCATCATTCTTAATGTTTTTATTTGATAAGAATAACTCAGTAATGTGAAACTGATGACAGGACCAAGGTTATGAATAGGGTCAAAATGTTTTCACACAAACCACTACAACATTTTTCAGATTAAAGATGACAGAAATCTGTTTGTTATTGACCCTTTTGTGGATAATTATCAACTCACTTGTCTGCTCAGAATTAAACCCAATGTCTCCAAACTGAGGTTGCTGATATATAACAGGTAGATATTATTTATGATCTTTCTACAGAAACCCACTTCAGGTGTTCTGAACCATCACTTTAAAGTCAGTGAATGAAAATATAATAAATGTAATGATTTCTTTTTTAGATTTTTTTCTCACAAACATCCTGAAAATATTAAGACTGTTTTTACCCATAAAAAAACTAATAATCACAACTTTTAGCATGTATGTACTGTCTTAGTTTATCTTAAAAGGATGAAGGTTTTTAAACTATGAAACTCCAGACTGGTTTCTGTTCCGTCAAGTACACAAACACGACCTTTAACCTCTTTATTCCACACACCAAACATGGTTCAATACAGTAAGAATCCCTTCTTTTGTATCAAATATAACAGGTGTACAAATTTACAAATATTCTCACTATACATTGTACATAGGCTATGGGAGTAAACTGCATTAAAGTTGTGAATTGAATTCACTCCAGCAGCTGATTTTAAACAGACCGCGGCTCGTAGCTCTTCTCTCATATTTACGTTCTTTTCTAAATGTTAAATAATCAGGACAGGCAGGAAGTGTAAAGGCACATGTCAGCGTGACACCCAGCACTTAGAGGCTTCACCAGAAAGGTTTCTATGATTGGCGTTTTGCAGAAATCTCCAGTGAGAATGCTGGCTGCGACTCAACTAAAGCCACTAGATCAACCCACACCTGTCAGCGTTTTAAAGATAAAAACTACCACCGTTTATGATTGTCAGAGTTGCTGCCATCAGCAATAAATAACAAGAGAAATGTTATGATGGATGGCAACGAGAGTTGTAAATTAACATTTGAGCCCTGTGAAAAAATACAACCTGCATAGAACTGAATGAGAACAATGTATGACATCGCTGCTCTTTTTACATTGACAAAAATAATACATTCTTTGAAGCAGATGGACAAACGTGCGAGTAGACAGGAATGCATTTCTTTTTTTTTAGAAAAAAGTATATAGTAAAATGTTTAAGCCATTATAAAAATTGTGTCCATTTCCACAGTGTAGTGTTTCCATTCCCATTGCCGGGAAGCAGTTTCCGGATTTTCCTCGATGGAATTCCAGACGGCTCACTGGGTTTAATCCTTTGGGAGTTAATGGAAGGACAGACCTGATCGGTTGTACTAGCAGCCAAAAATATAAAAAATAAGAAAACCCTCGCTGCAGTGCTCGTCCTACATTTCTGCCCTCCGATTGGTTCTCTTATCTCCACCAGCTGTGTCCTCTACCTCCTCGTCTTCCTCCTCGTAATTCTCTTCCTCGTTATTCTTCGCTCTGTTTCGGTGGTTCCCCTCCTTTTTTGGTCCTTCCTGGTTTTTCACCTCCTCCTGTGGCAGACAACATGTGTGGAATGATTTCATCAGCTTTACACAAATCCAGGTGAGCATTCAGGGTTCACTTTAACACTGGTTGTGATCATTTCAAAGGATTATGGGTATTTAACTTGAGACATTAAGTCTTAAATGTCTTCTGTAAAATCCCACAAACTGGCACTTAAAGGCAGTTGGTAAAAGCAGAACATCAAGTGGACAGACTGCAACCAGACCTTAGTCAAGGATTAAAAACTACTTTTTTGCAACCTGTAAGATCACAAGTGAGAGTTAATCAAGTACTGGGAGTTCAATATCTTCTAGGGTATTTGAGCATTGTGAGCTAAAGAACTGAAATAATATGACTTAAGAAACTGAACATCCAAGAACTACAAGATTTGTACACATACCAACAGTTTTGAACCAGATTTCTATTAAAGACAAACTAAACCCAGGTGAGAACCCGACACCCTGATGAACTCAGCACCCGACCGCCCTCATTTACTGTGACTCATCAGAGCTCGGTGCATATTACCAGCACACAGCACAGACGTGCAAACACACACAGAACCCGACACCAGTAAATCCCTACACATCAGAATGCCAGTAAATGGAATTCATGTCAGGAAACCTCCTTTTAATATGCCGTTTCTATGGTCTGTTTAACAGGGCAATGTTGGGAATGAACCCCGGTGTAGAGCCTCAGTCATCCAGGACGTGGAAATCCTAGGAGGACTTTTTTTTTTAAAGGAAAATCTGTTTATGAAAACATTTTGATAACTTTCCTTAATTTAAACAGAAAGGTGCAGAGTTACAAGCTCACCACTGTGCGTTTAAATGAGTATCTGCCCAAAATGAATTACGTTTTTGCCTCTAATGAAGTAAACGGTGACAATTTAGCCATAAACACATGATTTTTCTGTTGATAGCATTCATGTACTACATTAAATGTCTTTGTGTTAATGAATGAGACAAACACTATTCTTATCTTTAGGAAAGCTTTCATTGCTTTACATGGCATCTTGATTAACATTTTTTAATAGGCCTCTCAAGTAATTACATTTTTAATCAAGATTGATTGGAAATTTTTAAGATGATCTCAACTGACCTAAAAATTTTTTTTTTCTTATTTCAAATATTCTTTTAATTTAAATACAGGCTGTTTACCATTTACTTCACTTGCTAAAACGTGATACACAAGAAATAAGATGTAGCATCCATTCTGACTCTGACAGGTTGAATCAGCCCTAATATCAAATGATTTCTCTCCTATAGAAATAGTTCTACTCATCACATCACACTACGGCCTTTGAATCATCCTAATTAACCCCAAAATGTCTAAAGCTGGACTTTTTCTGACAGACTATTAGTGTCATTTTACTAAACCTAATGCTCTTCGGACTGCCTCCTCAGTACCCAGGTCAACCCCCTCTCAAAAAATAAAATAATGTCATTCCTAGGTTGTTGCTAAAGTTGTAGCCTCCTTAAATAGTAGCTGAAGGTTCCTGCTCTGAGTCCTCACTACTGCTGTCCACAGCTGGTCCAGGGTATACGGACACTGCTCCCTTCTCCATATTTGTAAGGAAAACTCCAAAAGCCATCCATAATATTCCAGCTGTTCACATTTAGTAAAGGATAATTTTTTAATGCATTGGCTCTGCTCAACAAATGTTCTTAATCTCAATTAAAATTACCTGGTTAAATAAAATAATATAAAATAAGGATTTCAATATTATTTTATTTTTGTATGTAGTTGACCATATTCTAACATTTGCAATAATCTTTGTTACGACTTAAAACTTTAGTTTTATGCAGGTAGATGAAGCCCATTAGCTAACCTCCTCATTAAGCTAGTGGTGATGGATGGTTGTGGGTCTGTTGTCACCAAGTGTTTCAGTTCTCACCTCTTCTCTTCCTGACAAACATGTTAGGTATTTTGCAGCATCTGTGTCCAGAGCTTTCTTCTTTTTAGGTCTCTTCCTTTCTGCTCCACCATCCTTCCCTCATGTCCTGTCCATCTCTGTCAATTTTGTCTAAAGGTGTGGCGATGTGCGTGTGGGCCGGCAGAGGGGGGGTCGTGTCTGCAGTGCTGACAGATGCTGACACACAGAGAGAGGAGGGGGTGTCTTTGTGGCCCAGCTTTGCTGTGTTTGTGTGAGCTTCAGGGGGGCAGATGCCCTGATGAGCTGCATGAGCACGTCCTGACAGTCGACAATCACTGAGCGGGCCAGATTATCAGCCAGGCCACCAGGGAATCTCCCTGTACTCCTAGCTATGGCTGTTGAAATTTACTGGATGTAGGATTGTCCAGGCGTCTCTGATGAAAACGTTCTAGTTTCAGCGAGGGGGAGGAGGGCTCTCTGCATCAGCTGCAGGCTTCGCTAGACCTGAGCATGCATACATGCACAAAGCAAAACTACAGAAGCCTGCGCGATGATCGCGTGTTAAATAAAATAATGCCATTAAAGTGAAAATGTGCACTTTTTAAGTTCAAATTGAGAAAACTCTTCAGATGAGAAAAGAAACCATTTTAAAAAACAAGAACTTGAGTCTCCTTTTTAAAAACCTCATAGGAGACCCAGAGATTTTTTCAGATGTGGAGGATAAAGCATCTTTTTGTTTACCCCAGATGTTACTAGATGCTGCATCAAAGACAAACAAGTCTGTTTTCTTCCTTACATCAAAGTATGATCAAAACAAATGAAGGGATTCTATTGGTTAAGAAGTCATCTCTCCATTGTGGTGACTGGAGGATGTATGCTGGTTCTCTAGAACCCACCTGCTCTACATTCTCTTCATTATATGGATTCTCCCCTTCCTCCTCTACTCCCTCCTCCTCCTCTTCTCTTTTCTGCCCGCCAGCAGTGTCCTCCTGGGCCTTGGAGAGAATAAATTCTGTATTCATTCAACATAAAACCTTTTTTAAACTGTAGTAAGCTCATAAATGTATTTGTTTGACTCTCCTGGTAGTCAGAGTCTCTTTAAAACTTTAAAGGAACATATAAAAAGTTCAGTTGCTGTCAGGTCTCATGTTTCTTACTCGGCTTCTGAATGTAAAGCTCAAACTTGTACTTTTGTTATGTTTTTACCTCATCTTCATCCTGGTACTGGTTATCCAGAGTGTCTTCCTGTTGATCCGGGTTTACAGCCATCTGAAAACACACAGATCGTTGTTTTACAGCTGCTGTAGCCTCTGTAGGTCATCTCTGACTCTTACTCACCACCAGTTCCTCCTCTGCGGCGTGTTGCCCAGGTCCTAGGTGAGTGTCGATGTGGTGGGCAGGAGCAGCCGGCTCCTCTTCCTCCTCTGCTCCCTCCTCCTCCTCCTCAACAACCCTGTGCTGCGGCTGCTCATCCTCTGCCTCTTCAAACTCGTCCTCTCCTTGGTTATTGGGGTCATCCTCAGGATCCACTTCTCCTTCTGCAACACCCTGCATATGATGAGACCGTGAGAAAATCAGACACAAGACAAAAAAAGAGGTGTGATAATGATGAATCGATTAACAGCTACTGAGGACACTTTAACAGGTGGTAAATAAAAATCACCTGATGAGGCGGCACCCTATGATCCACTTCTTGTTTCTCCTCCTCCTCCTCATCGTGTAACATGTGAACATCTCTCTCTGTGAAAAACAAATCCATTGAATCAATCAGCTGTTCCTTGTTTAGAAAACATCATTTGACCAGTAATATCTTCACATAAATGACTTATTTATGCCTTAAATAATTTGCCTCATTTATTTCGTATTTCAGATTTGAGTAAACCTGCTTTGGACTAGCTCCTCTCACTGACGCTTTAACGAGACGTGACAAGCTAACGGTGACTCAAACATGACAAGACGCGTACGATGTGACGGGACAAAAATGTTGGCAAAAACAATGGGGGACGGTGTTTGGGTGGACTCTTTTTGCTGCTACACATACAGTATGTGTGCATCACTGTTTAGTTTCTGCCAGAAAACGCATTCACGAGTTGTGAAACTAAATAAACGCCATAAACAGGCAGGGAGCAAGTGATTCCAATTTCCAACTAACTGAACTAATTAGATTTGTTAAAAGACTAAATGCTTACATATTTTAACTGGATTAAAACCATATGATTCAAATGTGAATAAAACTAATCGCCATTTTCATTCAAAAGACAAAAGCTAAGGTGGCTGCCAAAAACAACTCTGCCCTGTAGACAGGTAGACAAACATACATACTTTATGTTCTGTGGTCTGTAAACACTTATAAGTGTTTGACATTCTTGTCCCACCTTCTTCATGTGCAGTGTGATGATGTTCTTGAATGTTGTTGTCCATGTTCTCATACTCTGTCCTCTTCCTAACAAGGGTGTAGATAAATGATAGAAAAACACAGACACTACTCTGTAAGCATGTAAATGATGGCGTCTTATTTGATGCTTAATATCTAGAAACTTCCAGTCTAACCTTTGGTGCTCCTCCCTCAGCAGCTGCTCTCGTCTGTCGGCCTCCCTGTTCTGCTGCTCCTCTTTCTCTCGCTCCTCCTTCAGCTTCTGCTCCCTCTCTTTCAGCACCTTCTCTCTCTGGGCCTGCAGGACATCCTGTCTCAGCTGGATCTGCTGGCGCTCCTCCACCCTCTGAGCCTCCAGGCGCTGCTGCTCTCGCTGCTGCTCGTAAGCAGACTTGACGTGGTGGTTCTCCTGATGCAGCTCTGCATGGTTGTCCTTAAAGTTCACAAAACAATGTAAATAGATCCACACTGCAAACTATTTCGGTATGATGAGACGGCATGAGGTGGGTTTTACCAGGTGCGGCTGCCGTCTCTGTCGGTCCAAGGCGTTCTCATCAGGCTGCTCCTCATCCTCCTCCTCCAGCTGCTCATCCTGCTGCTGGTCCAGGTCCTCCTCCAGCTTCTGAGGCTGCCCTGCTTGAGCCATCTCCTCCTCTGCCAGCTCCCTCTTCCTCTCTGCCTCCCCATCCTCCTCCCTCTCAGACAAGGCAGGATGTGACACAGTGGGGTGAGACACAATCTCAGCTTGGACGTGCTCCTCCTCTTCTTCCTCCTCCTGATGGTCCAGCTGAAAGGACGGCCATAAGCAAGATATTTAGAGCCTTGGAGTTGCTTAAACTTGTTGCATGACCCTACAGCTGTTCCCTCCTCACCCTCGACTCTGTGTCCCAGTGAACCCGGTGATCCTCCTGAGCTCGCGCCTCTTCAGAAATGGCAGCCTGATTCATTTCATGGGCGTGGGGCACGGGTGCGATGGTGACTGTCTGTAGCTGCTGGTGAACGGGGATTCGCTCAGGCTGGATCCTGTTCTCATTCAGCTGCTTGTACTGATCCACCTGGGCCTGAAGAGTGAACCGTAACACAACAAGAGCAGGATGATCTATGGTTGTACATATATAGATAAACATTTTTTAAAAGCTACTAGCGGTTGTAAATTTACAGTAAGAACCAATTCTAAAAGTAGAACTGAAACGCTTTTCAGTTTTTCCACTAAATATTCCATTAGAGGTCACAGTTGCTCATGAGTTTGAGAGTAAATGTCACATTAATAAGAGCATAAAGAACTTTTTTAATGTTACTATTATTTATAAGAAATTGTGAATAAAAATGGCAACAAATCATAATATTTTGTGGAAGCACCTAGACTGGTGCAGTGTTGGTGACATTTCTTATGGACATGTAAGTCTTTAAACTAAATCTATATATGAATAAACAGCCTAACGTGAGAATGATCATTATAAAACAATGTGTTTTAGCTCTGTTGGCTGACTAGAGGTGCGCGTTTGTAAACGAAGGTGTTACTACATCAGCTGTAAACACAGAAGCAGGAGAGAAGGCTTAAGCGGCAATACATTTTTTCCACCTCTAGATGGTGCCGTCTGACAAAACTGTGGAATGCAGCTTTAACCATTAAAAAAAAAATATATATTTAGAAAAATTAAAACAAAAATAAAAGAGATTTTGGGGGGAGGGGTGTGTGTGACATGGATTTCACAGTTTTCTGTTTGCAGAGTGAGAACTTTTTACAGTGTCAGTCATAATGAAGCAGAAGGCCCTGCCCATTCTGATCCTGGAGAGTCCCTCCCACTGTCGCCCTCATTAGAATGGGGAACTGAATATAAGCAGCACTTCCATCCAATCAGCTGGTTCCTTTATAACGGGGTGAATTTGACTAATTGGCATTTTATAATGAATCTACATTTATTACCACTGAATCACATGTAAATGTTCTGTATTTGTATAGAGATTTTCTAAGTCATGGACTACAGAGTGCTTTACATCAAAGTCATTCACACGCTGATGGCAGTGAGCTACATTGTAGCCACAGAAGCTAAATTACATTTACTTTGTCCTGAATCTGGACCTGATTTGTTGCTTAGAGCTGACTAGTGTTGTGAACTGGAGCTTTAGAAATTAACTAAATTAAGACAGTCACTTGTTCATAATACAAAAAAAAAAAAAGATCCTGTGTAGTTTACAACTTCACCTCCATCATGGGACAAATACAACTAAATAATAAATGTTTTACTGAACCTTTAACTTTTTATATACTGAGGTAAAAAATAAACATCTATTCCTGACTCACACATCATCATACAGTTATTCAGCAGAAACACACACGTGGATGTCCAGGTGATTAAATCCCAAAGGTTCTCTAAAACCTCTCTCCAGTCTCCCTGTTGCAGCTCTGCAGCTGATTAGCATCAGTGGTTTTTTTCTATTCACTGCTCTGACAGCCCTGACTGAACCAATCCCCCCGTAGCAAAAGTAAAGAGTGTGTCTGCATCCAGCCGGAGGCGCTAATGGAAAGCAGAACAGGCTTTAAACCAATTAGCAAACGCAAGAAGACAGAGAGAGCAGCAGGAAATGAGAGGAGAGGGAGTGAATATCAGTCACTGGAGAGAAGCAGCACATTCAATAAACCATTCACGCATTCTGAAGGTCATTCTGAAGCAGAACCAGGAACATCTAAAACACCTCGGGTGTACTGCCGCCTTCTCTTTATGCAGCATCGCTTTTCTGCTACATAGACTTGATCTCATGAATTTAAAGAAAAACATGATTTAGTCTTAGAATAAACACTCAGTATTCAGCTGTAGTGTTGACTGAACAGTCAGATTATACCCCCGGTGACCGATCCCTACCTGAGCTGCAACCAGCGCACTCTTGTGGTCCTCCAGTGTCAGTGCGAGCTGGTCGTGAGCCGCCTTCAGGTCCTGGTGTTTGATCTGGACTCAGAGCAGAAACCAGACATTTAGCAAAGTGACACCAGGTGTAGAGTTTGCTAGGCTTTTGTTTTCTTTTTGAAAGAGGGACACTTTATAGCAGGCTAAAGTTACAAAGACAAGAAGAACCCGTTTGAGTCCCGTCTCACCTGAGCATCCTGCAGCTTCACGTGAATGTCATGGTGAGCTTCTCTCAGCTTCTTATTTTCCTCCCTCAGGTTGTGAACATGCTCTGTCAAACAGCAACGAAAATGTAAAAAAAAAAAAATGAAATGACCTTTGATTTTTAGATTATGTTGTCAGTTGATCATTTCAGTATTCACTCAGAATACCTTTAAAAAGACGCAACAACAAAAACACAACAATAAGTACATTCATATGACACATTCTACTACATTAGTTGTGCTTTTTTCTATTCGGGGAAGTGTCTTTTATATATAAATTTGTGATTTTTCAAGTCTTTTTAGCTTTTACGTCTGTAAATGAGCAAAAAAGATTTATAAAACTAAGAGTTCAGTAAACCAACAAGAACAATAATCTAAAAGGATTGTTTACACATCTATATTTCCTGTTGGTTCAACTGTTTTACAACCATATTCTGGTTGTGTGAGATTTCTGTATGAAATTTGAAAATATGCTTAAATGTTGTTGATTTAAACTTTTTTTATTACATTATAATTTTTTTAATATTTATAAGTTTTTTACTTGTCATTACATTTAGTGTTTATTCCTCCTCAGAGTTTGATATTTGTAAAATACTAATTGTGTAGTGCAGCCTATATACACAAGCTCCTAATTTTACTTTTTCTGATGGATGTTTTCATTAAAAAAAACAAAGATTGCAAGTCAAGTAAAAGTCTTCCAAAGTGTGAACTCACTGAAAAGATCCATAATATTGTGAAGAAGCCGACATAAGAGCTCTGATTCTAGAAGAGCGATGGGAGTAAACAACCCCCCCCCCCCCAGTGAGGATGTGTTTATGATCTTCACTCATGTTAATCTTGGTATAAAGTTTACATTTATTGATAGGGTTGACACAGACTCAGGGAATCCAGACTCTATGTGATGTGTACCGTTGAGCTGGGAGACTTCCACCTCTTTGGCTTGCTGTAGTTTAGTGTAGCGCTCCCTGTGTTCGTCCAGCAGCCGGCCGTGGTCCTCACCCTGCACCTGGTGCTGCTCCTGCAGCTCGTAGTACTGCCTTTTCAGCTCATCGTGCTGATTCTGACAGAGCAAGGAGAACAAAGACGGATGCAAAAGTTGGTTTATAAAAATAAAAGGCAGCATACAGGGTGAGAGTATCAGTGGGTGTTTAGGTAATGACTGTCCATACCTTTAACATCTGATGCTGCACTTGTAAAGAGTTGAATTTGCCATTTGCATCCTGCTGTTTGGACACAAAAGCTAAAGTTAAAAAGCTCCTCAGATGATTCTTTGTGGTCTAATGTTCTAAAAACTGGCAGCAGTGAAATCAATTAGTTGAAGAAGGTGAAACAACTCACCTTCTCTTTGTTCAGAGATTGTTGTGCTTCAAGTTTATAAACCAGATAATCTATATAAAAGTAAAATGTTTGTTTGTTCCAATTCTGCTTCAGTTTAATATTAATGTCACATATAGGAATATAAAAGTGCATGTTTTGCTCACCTTCTTTGGCCTTTTTATGCTCTAACCTCTCCTTCTGAAGAGACTTCTCCAACCGGGAGCGATGCTCATACACCACTGCACATAAAAAAACACAGAGAAGAAAAAAAGCATAATTAAAGGGAAGGTGATTGAGTTTGTGTTTTGAAGTCCATTTGGTCCAGGTGGTAGGAAAACCAGATAGTATACCAAAATGAAGTCTGAAACAAACACTAGCTCACTTTTTTGTTTTTTAATATTCCAGAGGCGGGCAGAGAGATGGTGTGAACTTTATGGTTGATGCGACAGCCAGACGTGATATTTACTTAACCCGACTGTGATCCCAGTAAACCCATGAGAACACCACAGCTTTCTGCTGGAGGGGCGTGGACTCCAAACACATTTCAAGATGCTGCTAGTTTTCTTCGGGCTGCTTCTCCACCTGATGGCTGCCGTCTGCTTCACACAGGAGGAGGACTCTCTATGAAGTGGGTCTTTGTGGAATAGTTTTCTAAATCTGACAAGTATAATTTACCTTAAGACCTTCTAATTCTGGCAAAACCTTGATCCTGAGTTAATTAAAAGTCGTACTACATTTTTAAAAAACATTTCTGATCTTTTCCCTAAATAGTCTGAATGTAATTGAACTACAATCCAAAAATTCTTTGTAATCAAATACATGTAGATTCCTGTAATGGTGTCCTATTGGTTAGAAAACAATCACAGATGTGTCTTTTTTATCGCGTCCTTTGAAGATCTTCTGACATTCACACAAATATTAATCATCTCTTCATAGACTCGTATACAATTATGTCAAAAAAACATCAACCTAACATTGTCGCAATCTAAATCAAACTGATGGAGTCAAACCGTCAGCACTCGCTTCTTTTCCACCCCACAGCTTAGCACTCAATGGCCACTTTATTAGGCACATCCACCTAGTACCAGGTTGGACCCTTTTTTTTTCTTCACAACTGCCTAATTTCTTGACGTCATGGACTCAACAAGCTACTGAAAAGGTTCTGCGCCATCTTGATATGACAGCGTCACACAGTTACTGCAGATTTGTCAGCAGGACATCCACGATGTGAATCACCTGTTCCACCACACTGGACGGAGATCTGGTGACTGGAGGCCGTTGGGAGTCCAGTGAACTCATTGTCGAGTTGAAGAAACCACTTAGATCATCTGTACTTTGTGACATGGAGTATTAACCAGCTGGAAGTAGCATCAGAAGATGACTGTGGTCATAAAGGGATGGACATGGTCAGCAACAACACTCAGGTAGGCTGTGGAGTTTAATCCATGACCAGATGATACTAACGGGCCCAAAATAGGCCAAGAAAATCTCCCACACAGGGAAATTTCTTTAAAAAAACATGTACATCAGTATTCACAGCCTTTGCTCAATACTTTGTTGATGCACCTTTGGCAGCCATTACAGCCTCCAGTCTGTCTGAATATGATGCCACCAGTTTGGCTCACCCATCTTTGGTTAGTTTGGCCCGTTCCTCTTTGCAGCTCCTCTCAAGCTCCATCAGGTTGGATGGGAAGCATTGGTGCAGCCATTCTCTCCAGAGATGTTCAATCAGGAGCAGGTTTTTATCCAGGATGTCTCTGTTCATCGCTGCATTCATCTTTCCCTCTATCCTGACTAGTCTCCCAGTTCCTGCTGCTGAAAAACGTCCCCACAGCCTGATGCTGCCTCCACCATGCATCACTGTAGGGATGGTGTTGGCCTGATGGTGAGCACTGCCTGGTTTCCTCCAAATGTGACACCTGACATTCACACCAAAGAGTTCAACCTTCGTCTCATCAGACCAGAGAATTTTGTTCCTCATGGTCTGAGAGTGCTTCAGGTGACTTAGTAAACTCCAGGTGGGCTGCCATGAGCCTTTTACTAAGGAGTGGCTTCAGTCTGGACACTACAGGCCTGATTGGTGGAATGCTGCAAAGAGAAGGTTGTCCTTTGGGTCATCATTGATCCGTGATCCACACGGATCTCTCTCTACGGTTCGGCATGCACAATGATGCAGAGTGTTCTACAAAATAAACAGAGAGCTTCTTATTCTTTTCTTTCTGCTGATTCAAAAAATAATCTGATTTGTGACTCAAATCCGTGATATGATCCAAACCGTGAGTTTTTTTATTCGTTGCACCATTATTAGTAAGTGGAGGTGTGTATGACTAATGTGCTTTAAAAGAATGGGGAGGTCAGTCCAAACAAAGACCCCCCCACCCTGTACGTTACAGAGCACTAAGTCTCTAAGAAATGACAGCTTTCTGTTTTGCAGGTTCTTTAATCTGCTCGTTTGCTTTTAGCATCTTTGTTTTTCATTTTGATGGAACACTTGATTAGCAGTTTGCTGGGAATTAAAAAACTACTGTCAGCTTAAACAAGTCAAATGAGCACTACAAGCAACTCACTGAGGTTTTGGTTACTTGGCATTGAGGTGCAAAAATCACACTTAACGCAGTTTTTACATTTTTACAACAGCATAATGAATAAATGAACAATCTGGTGTTTAAATTGACCTACAGTATTTAGGCTCAAATAGCATCATGGAGGTTATTATTGTGGTCTTTGACCTGAGAAAGGTGCTATATAAATAAAGTTATTATAAAGTTATTAATTCAGTAAAACATAGCTGGACTCTTAGCTGAGTCAGAACGTCAGAAGAGACGAGACCAAGAAACACTTGAAAAGTAAAGTTTGACGTTGCTTGCTGTGAAAGAATTTATCAGCTCCTCCTATCATTAGACTGAGACCTTATGAGAGGTGAAGGCAGCAGGCAACACCATTCTTCATAGAAGTTTAGGGGCCTGTATGTCTGGCTTTAAATAGCTGGGTGGAGGTCCAAAAGTCACTGTGTAGGCAAGAGAAGATGAGGCAAAAATAGAGCAAGCTTTTCTGGGAATAAAATTAAGTATACTGGGAACACCCCAAATGGCAATTTGACTACTTATTTGTCACGCATACCTCGTGATGGGAAAGATTTATACCATTAGAGTTCGACACGAAAAGCCCAACAGATAAAACTTTGAGAACTGTCACAGTGGGTATAAGTACAAAAGTCAAAATTAAGTTACTAGCTCTGATACAACAAAACAACTGAAAACACAAACTGTTGAAATGAACCCACCATTTCAACATAATGTGGTAAAGTGTTTATCTGCCACAGGAGCAGTACAAAGGGACTTAAAATTTATTTTCTAAAGAGCAGATATACCAAGAGATGTAAATTAAAACACAATATAAAGCAGAATTTAACAACGCAATAACTAATTGGTAAATAAACCATTAAAGAACCAAGTAAATTCTTACCCTTAAAATGTAAAGTGGTGGTCAAAAAACGTAATGCCTCAGTTCTTATGACAGGTGTTTTAGTGATCAGATGAATTACAATTAATTACAAAGTTCCTATTTGCAATGAAAATGAACTAAATCCCCCCCAAAAAACTATTTTCCACTGCATTTGTGAAGAAGGCTTCATGATGACCGAGCAGCATCAGGATCGTCTCCTAAAGGTGGTCCAGCTGCAGGATCAGGCATCACCAATGCAGAGCTTGATGTTGTATCTGCAGCATAGTGAAGATATTTTGAAGGATTGCCTGGTGTCAGGTAGGGCAGCAAAGAAGACATTTGTCTCTAAGAAAAACATCAGGGGCAGACTGATATTCTGCTAAAGGTCCTGGGATTGGAATGCTGAGGACAGTGGAAAAGTCATTTTCTCTGATGAATCTACCCTGTAATTGTTGTGGGCATCTAGGAAAATGACTGAACTAGAAAAGGTGTGTACTTCTATTAGTCCTGGGTCCTGCCAACAGTAAAGCATCCTGACACCAATCATGTATGAGGTTGCTTCCCACCTAAGAGAGTGGACTCTCTCAGAACACTAAGAACTGTACCAAGACATCCTCCATGAAGAACTCCTCCCAACCAACCAATAACAGGTGTCTTTTCCAGCATGACGGAACAGTGTGCACATAACAAGTCTGCCAGTACGCATGTGAACCCCAGATATCATTAGCGGACCTGATCCCTCTGCCCTTTGTGGACCAGAGCTTCATGCAGAACTATGTTTGGGGACTCTTTTTGTTGCAACACCTAAGTGTGTCGCTATTTAGCTTCCCCGACAGAACTGGTTCATGCCGTTATGCTCTCTGACGTTGTTTTAAATAAAGAGTCGTTCTGATTCAGCCAGAGACTGAGTGTAGTTTAAAGGGGTGGTTTTGTCAGAATCCATTTTTTCCAGGTTTTCATAGTTTCTAATAGGTCCCCCTGAGCCTGTCATGTAGGCCAAACATGAAAACTCTCCGTTCCCTGGTTATTTAGAAAAAACAGAATAAGGAAGAACAGAAACTTAAAAATGCGGAAGAGCATTTCTGGAATTTTTGACGTCACAAGTGTATTCGCTGAGATGGTAACACCTTTCGGTTTGCCCAGCTGCTAGCTTTTGTTTTTGTTGACCCCCCCCCTTGTCGGAGGGGAGCACGGCTGACAGACACAGCAAGAGGAGAACAAGAGGAGGAAAAGCTGAGGAAATGAGTTTTATCAGGAAGCAGCTCCCTCAAAGCTAATCTTTAGTTAAGACTAGAACTACAGTTTGTTACCTGGGTTTTAACTTTTTCACTCTTTCACTTTCCAAAGTATCTCCGGTCATTTCGGGGGGCGGAGTATTGACATTTTGGTCATCCAATCAGAAGCGAGTGCTGTGCATATCATGAATATTAATGAGAATCCTGCTGTTTCAAATTCAGGTGTCAGATGGGAAACTTCTAAAGCTTATATTATAAGCATCAAAGCTTCTTTCTTTATAAAAATTACACAGATAGCATTGAATTACACTAGAGAACAATGCAGAACTATAAAATAACCCAGAAAACCACTCCTTTAATAGTGACTCCCGGCTTCAAGCGTCATAGGTGGTTTTTGGTGCTCAATTTTGGTACTTTTACAATAAAATGAAATAATAATAATAATAATAAATAATAATAAAAGCATAAATATGCCATAAACTATATTTTTAGGTTTCATTTTTAAAAAATGTTTAGTACTTTGTTATTTTCACTTAGAATTATACATATTTGTACCGAAAAAGTACCGTTAAGGTACCGGTATTGAAAACCAGGTATCATTAAAGTAGTAGTATCGAGAAAAATAATGTAACGGTATGGTCTAAATTGGGGGCCATGGCCAAAAAACTCCCCGGATCCCATTGAGAGAGCTTGAGCTTATTCCTCAATAGGATGGTGGACAAACAAAAACCTACAAACTCTGACAAACTCCAAGCATTAATTATGAAGGATTGTCTGCCATGAGTCAGGACTTGGCTCAGAAGTTGATTGACAGAATGCCAAGAAACAGGTCCAACTCTGCAATTATTGATTTTATAACAATCTTGATGTAACAGTAAAAAAAAAAAAAGCCTTAAAAAATGTATAAAATATTTGTAATTAACTTTAGTATACCATAGAAATATCTGTAAAAAAAAAAAAAAAAAAAAAAAAAAAAAAAAAAAAAAAAACAATTTAAAATAATGAAGCAGCAAACTTAGTGAAAACCAATACTTGGGTCATTCTTAAAACCTTTGGCCATGGGTGTACAAAACAAAACTTATGACATCACAAAAAAAAAACTATGATATTTTTTAAAATTATTTGCACATTGATATGAAAGTTACATTGAGGAGATATAGTGTTTGATTTGTAAGTGGGTTAGGCAATAATGATAAGCTTTTGCTTCTGCCTATACCTGTTCAGTCATGGTATGTGCAATTGTTCATGTGTATGTATATGTAAACTACATATGTAGATAGATACGTATGTTTGTGTTGGTATAGGTATATATGTATGAATATATATGCAGGAAGCTTCTGTCTAGACAAATTACTTTCATGACTGAATAAAATAACTACTACTACTACTACTAAAGTGGATTACTTTGAATTTGCAGTTATGCTTTACATAGTTTCCACAGCTCAGTTCACTTTAAACCAGACAGACAGAATGTGTGAAAATTCAAAAATAACTCATCTACTCTTCATACCGAGTACCGTCCCCTGAAACCAGCGTAATACATGAGATGACCCTTCACTAGCTTACTGCTTTACATGTGGAATAGATTGTGAGAGTAGAGACTGTGGTGTATGTTCCACCCACCCACACAGAGACACACACACACACACACACACACTACTTGACTGTTAGAACTAAAGGCCTAACCCTAAGTCTGTGGTGGGACCTTGAGAGCTCTGCATAAACAAATGCTTGAAAACCTCAATGAACTGATGCAACACTGTAGAGAAGGAGATGCTTCAGTTGATTAAAACTGGCCAAAGTTTCCCCACAACCATGTGATAAACCACTAGAGTCGTAAAGACGATTACTAAAAGTTCTACATTCTTTTAGATAATGGAATGTACTCTGTTTATGTGCATTATGCCTTAGTTAAAGGTGATGTGAATTATGTGTTCAGCTAATTTGAAGATGAGATAAAAACAAGATTTTAAAAAATGTCCTTAAAAATAAAACCTTAGAATTGAAAAAGGGATTACTAGTTGTTTGACATAAACATACACGTTAATGTTTTTATGCTAAATTAACAACTTCGTTTCTCTACATTCAGAACTTTTCTTAAGAGAAGTTTAAAAGAAAATGCTTCTACCAAAATGTCTTGCAGGTTTCAAACTTCCTGGGTCCTGTGGTAACTGCGGCTGCTTTTCTCTTTCTTTTTAAAACCTTGCAGTGGTAAATATCACCCACACAAGCACCTTGAAAACCAGGTGTTAACCCTTTACAAACTGATTAAAATGCTGGTTTTCAGAATACAGGTTAAAAGGCAATGCTTTTAACTATTGCTATTTCCGAAGAAGTTGCAAAAAAATCCTCATGGCACTCTGCTCAGTGATCACGTTTCACTACAGTTACTACTGCCGTACTTAACGACTAACGTATGTGTGACTGAGGAAGAAATAAGAAGAAAAATCTGAAAAAAAGACCATAACACTCCATTAGGTCACCACAATAATACAACGTCAACAACAGATGACTGGTATATTTACACTCAGACCAGCGTGATGCAGCATCCTGACTCAGCCAACACAAAGCAGAGTAGAGAGAGAATACAGTCTAAACAAAACGTTGTTCACCTACATTTATGCCTTCAAGTAAAAGGAATCCTGAGTTGTTGGACTTCCATGTTTCTAGCATGAAATACTTAAAATATCTCAGATGTGATGAGGAACTGACTTGCCTTCCACAAGAACAAATAAAACAGGTTTTGGATTACCAAGGTAGTTTTCAAGCAGGTCAAACACGAAGTTTCATGTAACTCTATCCTTCAGCTCTGCAAAACTGTCTGATATTTGATCACCTTAACAATAATACAAAAAATCTGTTTCAGTTTGTCACCAACAGTTTGATGATTCATTCTCAGACAGAGGTAAGCAAAATCTGGTCACACATATATAGAGAAATGTTCTAAAAAGGGGTTTTAATTTTAAAAAAAACTGATAGCTGAAATGACCTTTAAAAAGTACAACTTGGGAACTTCCAGAATTAAAGTTTGAGAACAACCATTGTATAATGTATTTATTGGAGTACATGATTACAAGCTGGCTTATTCGAGAGTTCTTGATCACTAAAAGGTTTGATAGCAGACGCCCTAAATTCTAGTATTTACGTAGAAAAATAGCAACAGTGAGGCCTGTGATGTACACATTTTGTCAGAGTGTTTTTGCACAAACACAAATTGCCAGCTGAAATTTTTTAATCAATAACAATTGCCAGCCTGTTGTTACAAAGCGTAACAGCAAATCAATACGGTTGGCTCACAATCCACAAGCTGTGGCCAAACTCTGAATATAGGCCAAAGCAGCACTGCTGTGGATATCAAGTGGCCCTGGCTTTGTGATTGGTTGACTGATCCAGAGCCTAACAATGAAAATTATGGGTGTGGTTCACAAGTTGGGACACACAGAGTTACAACACCACTGCATTCAAACAGACAGCATCATCCTTCTGTCGCTGCATACAGCAGCTTTGGAAAGCTGACGTTGGAACCATTTGCTAAACATTGACCTGAATCATTCATCAGTGTAGCTCTAGGAAAGCTAACTCAACCACTGCTTTGCATACAGGAAACATCATTTTATCTGGGCAACAAAAAGAAAAACAATAACCTTTATACACACAGGGCAGGAGAGGGCCTCAGGCAGGACTGTGGTAAATAAATCAGCAGGTGACTGAGGGCTGACTGTTGGTCCCGAGTTGGTGCTAAAACCAAAACACATTCTTGGACTTTGCGATAGCCTTGTTCTGAGGGGTTATGTGTGAGAAGGGTCTCCAACCTGCTGCTGATTTCAAACTCGAGGATCGTAATGGTGACATAAGACCTCACATCCTGCAGGCACAGATGAGTGCGTTCACCAGAGGAGACTAAATCAAGGAGGTCACTATTACACAAGGCTGTTTCAGTTTCTGCAACGGTGGGACAAGCAAAAAGTTTCCAGAGACTCAATGGTTACACTAATGTGAGTGTCTGTGTCACTTGTATCCTCAGATCAATCAAACAGATTACGACTCGTTTTTCTGAACTGTAAATAAACCAGAGATAAATTTAATGCTAAAGGTCTTTTAAGCTAAAATTTCATTAGACTGTAGCTTTTGGTGACTAATTGCAAAATAAAAAATTTCAAAATGTCATTAGAAATCACACTGACTTGGTACAGAGTACAACACTTTTGCAGCAGGTTTCATAAGTGTCTGGATCACAATGGACTTATGTCGTAATTGCCAACAAATTGCAAACAACTGTGCCAATTTTCTTGTCACAATTAGTTGCAAAAGTTCTTAATTGTGTATTGTCTTCTTCATTATGGAGGAAATAACCCCTCCTAAAGTTGCCTCATACCTTTCACACGTTTTGATTCATGGTAAATAAACTAAGGCGGGTTACAGCAACACAAGAGCAAAGCCTTGCAACTCACACAGGCAAGAATTTTTAGGCATTCTCAAAACTCCCTTGCAAATATTGTTGCAGCCCAGATGGTAGCTTTTGATTCTGCACACTGAACCAAACAAAGTCAGAGGTGTCAAACTCCGGTCCTTGAGGGCGACTGTCCTACAGGTCTTAGTATTTATCCTGATCTAACACACCTGAATCTTCTGTTAAGTTACATCTTCAACATTTCCTCAAGGTCCACAGAAGTCTGTTAATCAGACACTGATTCAAATCAGGTGTGATGGAGCTGAGAAACATCTAAAACACACTGGATAGCAGCAATCCAGGACTGTAGTTTGACACGTGATTTAAACTGTGCCAAGTTATGGAAAAGGGTGCAGCAAACCTGCTACCCTGTACAAACTCTAATGTATATAGTTTTAAAGGTAGTGTGTTCACTTGTATGTTTTCATCTGACATGCATTATGACTGAAAAGCTGTATTAAACATTAACTGCTGTTGTGTGAAGCACAGTGTACATGCTTCTGTTCCTCCCCTGTTCTTCCAGCTGTGTTTGGCTGTATCAGAGGTTCAGGCTGACCTCAGGTCTGTTTGAATAGCCACATGACTGCCAGCAGTAAACCTGACTTCTGAAAGTATGTGGTCTAATTTAGCTTTTACACAATCCCTGTGTAAGAAACAGACCTGTTTGACCACAAGAGCTTCCTGGTGATTAACTTGAGATCTAAAGATTAGAAAGCCACTTCAGGTTAAAGACAGCCTGATCACGGTGTAGCTACAGCCCAGGTTGGTCTAACAGAACAGCCGTTTGCAGACAGGATTTGAAAATTGCTTTATGTGAGACACTCCAAAACCATTAACATTTTATCAACCTTTAGCTGTAGGTGGCATCTCAGGCAATCAGGATCTCAACTAAAGCGTAAGTATCTTAACAATTTTTCTAACATTTGGTGAGGCTGTGCCATATCATCATCCACAAAAAATAAAATCTGTGATCTGCCAGTCTGAACTCAGATATCTGGGTTTTATTAACTTTGGTAGACTATTGCCAAGCAGCAATCAGAATCAGCATAAGTCTGTGTCATCAGGTCAGAGGTAACTGAAACCAGTATCAGCACTCAAAACCACAATCATTACATTTCAATAGAAATATAAAATGGTCCATAAATGCTGCTACCTGTCAGCTGCAGTCACAGATAAAATGTTCACTTCTATCATAGCTTAGGATTTCATATTTATAACCTAATATCTCTAATTTAGAGATAGTTGAATATGTTATCTAATAATCATGAGATGCTAAGTTATAATTATAAGTTAGAAGTTCAAAATTAAAAACTTAGACTTTACAACTCTTATGGGAAACTATATCAAAATTATGAGATACTATGAGTATTATTTCATAATTATTAAGGACTTATTATAAGAAGCTAAGTCATAATTATGACTTACAAATCTACTTTTTGATATCCATCCAGCCTGTGTGCCTGAAAACTTAGAATTTGGTCACAATTAAAACACGTTTCTTTTTAACTTTTCCCAGGAAGCCGAATTGTAATATAGTTTGTTGTAAGTCGAAGCGAGTTCTAAACTCTCCTCTAGAACGTTTGTTTATTTCGCAGTAAACAGGAAAAGTGTGAATTTGCGGTTTGGTTAATGGAGTTCCCTCAGTCAGAGTGATTTACCTTGGAGCTGTGCCGACAGTGACTCCTGGTGCTGCTGGTACTTCAGTGCCATCGCCTCGGTCCTCTTCAGCTGGCTGTGCATCTCGTAGGACATCATCCCTCCGTACATCACCCCGCACACCACGGTGACCAGCACCAGGCACTGGAAGATCCTCCGCTGCCGGCGGGAGCACACCCCGCTTCCCATGTTGGACCCGCACCCCTCCCCGCCGTCAGAGCGAGAAAGCCCCGTCTCTGCTGCTGGAAACTTCCGACTCAACTTTCTACTGCCCTCCCTTCACTCCCCGAGCATTTCCACGCGCTAAAGTCAAGAGTTACATCCAAATAGTCACTCTCGCGTGCATTATTTAAACGTGACCTCATCTACTCGAGCGCGAGGCTTCCCTGCGACTTCAAAGTAAGCCGTTATGTTTTTTTCTCTTTAACGTCAAGTCCTGCTCTGCCGTGTTTTGAAATACAAAACAAACCGAGGGCTGACGGTTCCCGGTCCCTCTTTCGCTTCCTTTCCAGACTTGAGCTTTTTCCAACGTAAATCTGAGAAATAAGCAGAACAGTTTTCTTAAAAGGAAAAAAAGAAAAAAAGTCCAATTCGAGGCCTCCGAAGTAGCTTTAATTTGAGTTACGTGTCAGCCGAGCAGCAGACTGCCATCGAGCTGCAACTCCGGAGGAAGTCCCTCCTCCTCCAGAGTCACAGATTTCCCCACTCCCGCCTCCAAACATTGGTCACACCAGAGCTCCGTCAAACAGCAGAGCTTCACCTAAACATCACAGCAAGGCTCAAACACGGGCTTAAAGACAACTGAAGGTCCAGGGAGGTTTTTTATTCACTAATGTCTTCTCTCTTTTACCTACATGCTGCACATAGGATTTAATTTAGGAGCATTAGTTAATTTCCTTATTTAAAAGAGGTGTTCCTTTAACTTTAACCCTTTCAGGTTCATGTTAAACATTTAGCATACATATACTCTATCTCACTAAAAATTAGCTAAACTAATAAACAAAATATATACGGTATATATACTGTAAAAATAATTTAATATTCATAGCATACACCGGCATATATGTTAATCATATTGTTATTAAATTAATAATTCATTGCATTTCATAATAACTCTTATTATTTAAAACAAGTATTTTTTACAGATTTAATTTTTGCTTTAAAAAAATCCCTAATGTTTCAGATCAGCAAAAAATAGTCACTATCAGACAAAGATAACTTGACTAAATACAAAATGTGTTTTTTATATGATGATTTTTTTTCTAATTAGTAAAATCTGTCCAAACCAATGTGAAAAAGTTACTGCCCCCTAAACATAATAACTGGTTGTGGCTACAATCAAGTATTGACCAAACATCTCAACCAAAGAAGTCCAACTGCCTTCATTTGAACCCACAGGATTACAATCAAGTGTTTGTGCTTTGCCTCACATCGCCTCACTTTCCTCTGCTTATCCAGGTCTGGGTTGTGGGGGGGGGGCAGTATCTAAAGTAGGTAATCCCAGATTGTCCTTTCCCTAGCCACCTCACCACCTCCTCTGGTGGGACCCTCAGGCCTGGAGTCATCCTGGAGCTACTTCCTCCAGCGTGTCCTGGGTCAACCCGAGGGCCTCCTGCCTGCAGGACATTTCTGAATCAACCCCCCTGGAGGTGTCCCATCCTGACCAGATACCAACTAGCTCCTCTCAATTTGGAGGAGCATCGGTTCCTCTTTTCCTCCCCCGTTTGGCCGGCTACCCTGAAGCTCACATTTTGTATTTCCTCAGGTTATCTTTGTCTGATGTTGACATTATTTTGCTGTTTGGAGACATTTATGTGTAATTCAAGAAGCAAAATCAGAAGAAATCAGTTAGAAAGCTATAACTTTTTTATATTGTAAAAGTATCTCTGTGCACTAACTGTCTCAAAAAGTAAGTAAACAGGTTAAGTTTTAGTCTCAGGGGTTAAAAACACTGGTAAGTCTGTCATTGTCCTAAATATTAAATAGATCCATCTGAAAATAGTTTCTAAAACTTTTTTTAAATCTGTGTTTTGTTTCTACCTCTGTGGGGTCAGTCTGTTGACTGTCCCATGATAAAGTCCTGTAGTTGGATTTTCAGTCTCACTAAGATTTTTATTCAGTGTAAACATTCAGTTTGAATGCATACAAATTTCAGTTTCCATTTAAAAAGATATTACGACTCCTGCATTGACACTGAAACAGATTTACTGGCTTTAACATTCAAAGGGTTCATATTCTAAACATCATACCTCATGTGTTTTTCTACCATAAACAAAAACAAAATATGCATCCAAATTAGCATTTTAGTTAAGTTTATTTTCCAGATTTAAAGGGGTGATTTTGTAGCTTTTCTTGGCAAGAAATTACCACATGAGTGAGAATCTAGACCAGTAGTGTTTGCTGCCTCATTAGTACCCTGATCAACAGAGGGTTTCGCCATAATTTTATTGCTTTCACAGCAACAACACTGGACTGTAAATGTGCACCAAACCTACTGTTACTATAACAGAGCAGCTGGTGCTTTCTGCAGCATTGCTACAGTGACTCAGTCCTCCAAAACTGTCCAGTGACCCCCTGTGAACCCCCAGCTTGATCAAAACAGACTGTAGACTTAAGCTATAGGCTATCTGCTGTTAGCTTGGTGGTAGAGGTCTATCTCTGTCCTGCAATGCTAACAACTCCTTGTTTTCACACAGAAGTGGTTCACACAGATTACTTCTTCCTGTTTGTGATGTCATGTGAAAATATCAAGAGAAAAAGAACAGAAATAACTTCATCTGTTCATTCAGTTTAAAGTGTCACTGTATTGTTTTCATAACTGATATGAACTCACAATGTCACCTACGTATTTTGACATTTACCCAGTTTTTACATGCAGTTTTCACTTTGTCTGGTTGATTCTACATAATTCTTCAATTTGTGAGGAAAAGGATCCAAAAACAGTCCAGGATGAAAGGATGAAGTATCTCAGACTGCCAGTGTGCCAGCCCTGATGTTTGATGATGCCAATTTTAAGCAAAAAATTTAAATTTTCAAGAATTGACCATTAACATTGAAGCTAAAGTGGATTCTAAGAAGAAATACCAAAGTACCAGAGGACCTGCACTGGACATGAATGCATTAGGGTTTTTTTTAAGAACATGTGATCACATCCCTTTTGCATTGTGTTAACTACAGCTTTATCTAAAAACAAAACATTTGAATATATAAAAAAAGGTTTAATATTTTTGTTTACTAATTTCAGAAAGTGAAACTTATAGATTATATTCAATAGAGTTAAATATTTCAAGCCTTTATTTCTTGCCATTTTGGTGATCATGGCTTACAGATAAAGAAAACATAAAATTCAGTGTCTCAGAAAATCTGAGTATTGTCACGGTTTCCCCTCCTTCTGACCGCTCCTCCCGCTAAGACTCCATTTCCCATCATCCCTCTGGCTTCACTTCCTCTATAAATGACCCTTCACCCCACACACCTGTGCTCAGTCATCGATTCATTCATTCATGCTACGAGCTTCATCCAAACCTACCAGGCTTCCGAGCTCCATCCTCAACCTACCAGTAAGTCAGTTTTACTACTTACTTATCGGAGTAGTCCCGCGGTCTCGCTTCCATCGAGAACCGCACGGCTGCTCCGAGATTAACTGCGTGTACGCGAACGCTCAGCGCTAATTACTGCCGCGTTTGAGCCGCACACACGCTACACTCAAACTCACAGAGGTTTCAGCCGATCCGTTCTGACAGGATGACTGAGCCCACAACCGACCCTGCTGAGTTTGAGCGGATGCGTTCTGAGCTGACCCACCTGCGTTCAGTAGTGGACCGCCAGAACCTCCGGATCGAGTCGCTGAACAACACAGTGCTCCACCTCACGGCGTCCGTCACCGCTCTCCAGCGGCACCAAACGGTTTCAGCTCTGGAACCCCACATCCACCTTCCGGACCGCTGGAACGGAATCGACGGCCGCCCCGATGGATTATTAGCCTCGCTGGACATGTTGTTCGAGTGTCAGCCGACCAAGTACACCTCAGCCTGCTCCCGTGTAGCTCTGTTAACATCGCTGCTGACCGGCCGAGCTCAGGAGTGGGCTGCGGCTCTGTACAATAATAAATCCCCTGCCTGCAACGATTATCCGGCGTTCGTCAAGGAGCTGAAGAAAACGTTCGTCCCTCCCAGCAGCGAGATCGGAGCCGAGTCCCAGCTGCTCAGACTCCGTCAACGGGCCCGTCCTGTGTGCCAGTACGTGGCGGAGTTCCGGACCCTCGCCGCTAAGCTAACGTGGGAGGACACTGCTCTGAAGTCCGTGTTCGTCGAGGGACTTGCCGATTACATCAGGGACGAGATGGTGGGCCGCGAGCTCCCCAACACTCTGGACGCTGTAGCGGACCTGGCCCTACAGATCGACCGACGCGTCCTCACTCGCCCCCGCTCCTCGAGAGCCCCTCACCCCGCTGCTCCGGCGGCTCGACCGGTCTCTCCCGGCGCGGTCACGCCCCTCGCCTCTAAAGAGGAATCCATGCAACTGGGTCACCTGACCCCAGAGGAACGGCAGCGCAGATGGAGAGAGGGACGGTGCGCCTACTGCGGATCTTCAGAACATCGCCGTCCTCAGTGCCCACTGCGGCCACCGTCGGGAAACGACGAGACCCGGTAAACGTCGGGGGTGTTTTACCGGGTGCTGCCACTTCCCCCTCAAACCGTTTCCTCCTCAATGTAACCCTCCTATGGGACCAGGGGTCAACTGAACTTGAAGCTCTGTTGGACACAGGAGCAGCCGACAACTTCATAGACCAGAACCTGGTCCATCGTCTCCAGATCCCCCGGTGCAAACTGGACCGTTCGGTTCCGGTCACCTCAGTGGACGGTCACCCCCTTCGTCCTTTCCCGGTCCAACATCAGACCCAACCTATCCAGATGAGGGTGGGGGACCACCATGAAACCGTTCAGTTCCTCATCATTTCCGCTCCCTCCACGCCTCTCATCCTGGGTCACCGGTGGTTCTGCCTCCATGACCCGCACATCTCCTGGTCCACCAACCGTCTAGTTCATTGGGGCCCCACGTGCCATCACCACCTCTCCTGCTCCCCCAGCAGAACCACCATAACACCCAACCTTCCTCAGACTCCGCTGGAGGGCGTCCCTGCTCCCTATCAGGACCTGGTCCGGGTCTTTAACAAAGAGCAGGCCTCTACCCTGCCTCCTCACCGCCCCTACGACATGGAGATCCAAGTCCAACCGGGTACCACGCCTCCGCGTGGCCGCCTGTTCTCCCTGTCTCCCGCCGAGACCCGCTCCATGGACGAGTACGTCTCAGAGGCGCTCCAGCAGGGTTTCATCCGTCCGTCCACCTCCCCAGGGGCTGCCGGTTTCTTCTTTGTCAAAAAGAAAGATGGGGGCCTACAGCCCTGCATAGACTACCGGGGCCTGAACAAGATCACCATCAGAGACCGTCACCCCCTGCCGCTCATGTCCACTGCCCTCGACTCTCTCTCTCAGGCCCGTATCTACACTAAACTTGACCTGAGGAGCGCCTACAACCTGGTGCGTATTAAGAAGGGGGACGAGTGGAAGACCGCCTTCATCACCCCTACAGGGCACTGGGAGTACCTCGTCATGCCCTTCGGCCTGTGTAACAGCCCCGCCGTGTTCCAACGTCTCATCAACGACGTGTTAAGAGACATGTTGGGCCGGTGGGTGTTCGCCTACCTCGACGACATCCTGATCTACTCCCGATCAGAGGCCGAACACGTCCACCACGTCCGGGCTGTGCTCTCCAGGCTCCTGGAGAACCGCCTCTTCTGCAAACTGGAGAAGTGCTCCTTCCACCAGACCTCCGTGGCCTTCCTAGGCTTCATCATTTCGTCCGAGGGCCTCTCTATGGACCCCCAAAAGGTCCGCGCCGTCGCAGATTGGCCTCACCCCACCAGTCTCAAGCAGCTCCAAAGCTTCCTGGGGTTCGCCAATTTCTACCGCCGCTTCATTAAGGACTACAGCTCCATAGTCGCTCCGCTCACCTCTCTAACCAAACCAACCAATCAGCCCCGTCCGTTCTGTCTTCCCCCTACCGCCAACCAAGCCTTCCGAGACCTCATTGGACGGTTTACCTCAGCACCCATACTGCTCCACCCAGACCCCCTGAGACCCTTTGTGGTGGAGGTCGACGCCTCCGACGTAGGCGCCGGCGCCATCTTGTCTCAGCGGGGTCCCGACCAAAAACTCCATCCCTGCAGCTACTTCTCCCGCAAGTTCTCCCCCACTCAACAGAAGTATGGTGTGGGAGACCGCGAGCTCCTAGCCATTAAGTGGGCTCTCGAGGAGTGGAGACAGTGGTTGTTGGGGACGGTGGAGCCGTTCACCATCTGGACAGACCACCAAAACCTCATCCACATCCAGTCCGCTAAACAGCTCAACCCTCGCCAGGCCCGATGGGCCCTCTTCTTCGAACCCTACAACTTCCGGCTGTCCTATCGACCCGGTTCCAAGAACCACAAGGCTGACGCTCTGTCCCGTCAATTCACGCACTCCGCTCCCTCTCAAGACCCCAGTCCCATCTTGCCGTCCCAACGGTTCCTGGCCCCTCTCCACTGGCCCCTGGAGGACTCTATCCGAGCAGCACTCCCCAATGACCCGGCTCCTCCAGAAACTCCCAACAACCGCCTCTACGTTCCCACAGGCTGTCGTCAGGAAGCCCTCACGTGGGCTCACTCCTCACCTTTGTCCGGCCATGCGGGCTTCGCCAGGACCCTCAAGCTCCTCCAGCGGGCCCTCTGGTGGCCGCAAATGGCGAAGGATGTTAAGGAGTACACCTCTGCCTGCGACGTCTGCGCCCGCTCCAAGTCCCTTAACCAGCCAGCCTCTGGGTCCCTTCAACCCCTTCCAGTCCCTAAACGGCCGTGGTCCCACATAGGACTGGATTTCGTCACCGGCCTCCCAGTCGTGGACGGTCTGGACACCATACTCACCATCACGGACCGCTTCTCCAAAGCCGTCCACCTGGTGGCCCTCACTGGCCTCCCCACGGCCAAGCGCACTGCGGAACTCCTCCTTGAGCACGTGGTGCGCCTGCACGGCTTCCCCACGGATGTGGTGTCCGACCGAGGCCCCCAGTTCACCGCCCGGTTCTGGAAGGCGTTCTGTCGTCTGGTGGGTGCTACGTCCAGTCTCTCGTCCGGCTACCACCCTCAGACCAACGGCCAGACTGAGAGGGCCAATCAGCAGCTAGGACGTTACCTCCGCTGCTTTGTCTCCACCCAGCCGTCGCTCTGGCCCAAATACCTCCTGTGGGCGGAGCTCTCCCACAACATTCACGTCTCCTCTGCCACCAGCCTGTCTCCATTCGAGGTGTGCTACGGCTACCAGCCACCCATCTTCGGTCACCAGGAACCGGAGGTGGAAGTTCCCGCTGCCCAGAACATGGTCCGTCGGTGTCGGCTGGCCTGGGTCAAAGCTCGTGCTGCTATCGCTCGGGCCCAGTCCCAGTACGTCCGCCAGCATCGCCGCCGTCACCGGCCCGATCCCTCGTTCCAGCCCGGCGACAAGGTCTGGCTCTCCACCTCCAACCTGCGCCTCCGGACCGAGTCCAGGAAGCTCACCCCTCGCTTTATTGGTCCTTATGTCATCGACCACTCCATCAACCCTGTCGCCTACCGTCTTCGTCTTCCTTCGACTCTCAAGATCCATCCTGTCTTTCATGTCTCTCAGCTCAAGCCCTACGTCTCCTCGCCCCTGGTGCCCTCTCTCTCTCCTCCGCCTCCTCGCTTCGTCGACAGCGACCGGGTCTACACTGTTCGGCGCATCCTGGACGCCCGTCGTCGAGGTCGTGGGTGGCAGTACCTCGTGGACTGGGAGGGTTACGGCCCTGAAGAACGCTCCTGGGAACCCGCTCGCTCCATTCTGGATCCGACCCTCATCTCTGACTTCCGTGCCCGTCAGTCTAGGGCTTCTGGAGCCGCCCCTGGAGGGGGGGGGTACTGTCACGGTTTCCCCTCCTTCTGACCGCTCCTCCCGCTAAGACTCCATTTCCCATCATCCCTCTGGCTTCACTTCCTCTATAAATGACCCTTCACCCCACACACCTGTGCTCAGTCATCGATTCATTCATTCATGCTACGAGCTTCATCCAAACCTACCAGGCTTCCGAGCTCCATCCTCAACCTACCAGTAAGTCAGTTTTACTACTTACTTATCGGAGTAGTCCCGCGGTCTCGCTTCCATCGAGAACCGCACGGCTGCTCCGAGATTAACTGCGTGTACGCGAACGCTCAGCGCTAATTACTGCCGCGTTTGAGCCGCACACACGCTACACTCAAACTCACAGAGGTTTCAGCCGATCCGTTCTGACAAGTATTAAATAAAATGGCTTATGCTTTGCTGGGCCTCCTTTGTGTGTGAATGGGTGAATGACTGATGGTAATGTAAAATGCTTTGGAGTCCAAAGCAATATATAAATACAGGCCATTCCTTCTGCTGTCAAGCTTTATGGAGATGCTGATTACAATTTCCAGCAGGACTTGACGCCTACCTAAAGCTGGTTCAATGACCATGGTGTTACTGAGCTTGACTCCCCAGCAAACTGGTCTGACCTGAACCCCATATGGAGCATCGTCAGAAGATGAAAGAAGTCTGACCCAACAATGGTCTGTTTAAAATGTCAATTTTTATTGATCTTATGCAGTAATCTGATTTTCTAAAACACTAAATTATCAGTAAGTCATAATCATCAAAATACAAGATATAAAGGCTTGGTATTTGTGTAATGAATGAATTTCCCCTTCTGATATGTGACAAGAAATATTGAACTTTTTCACTATGTGCTATCTTTTTTTTTTTTTTTTTAGATGTACCTGACTGTACATATCATGTTTGTGTTTTGCTTCCATTAATCTGCTTTTAGTGTGTCTATCACAAATCATCTTGAACATGACAATGACTTCACTGGACTCCAAAGTCACCAGATCTCAATTTAGTCCAGAAGCTTTGGAATGTGGTGGGACAGCAGATTCACATCATGGATGTTCAGCCAACAAATCTGCAGCAACTGTGATCCTATCATGTCAACATGGACCAGAACCTCTGAGGAATGTTTCCAACACCTCGTTGAATCTATTACATAAAGAATTAGGGTGGTTCTAAAAGATAAAGGGGGTTACAATTTGATAGTAGCAAGGTGTACCTAATAAAGTGACTGGTGAGGAAAAGCATTTTAACCCAACTAAAAAAAAAATGCATATTTTTCAGCTAGTTTCTGTCAGACTTGTGCAGACAAACATTAGCTTTAGTGTTTAGTTTTCAGCTCAGTCTACGTATATGTATATGTGCAGTTATTTTATTTATTTCATAACGCGCCGCTAGAGGCAACCGAATGCTTTTATACTTTCCATTTCACTCATATTCACATCCCTTGTTGTTGCTGTTTGAGTGGAGGAACTGCATTCCTGCTTTATAAATAATTTTAGGTTGGAATAGTGCTTCAACAAAGTATTATTAGATCAAGTTTTAAAGTATTGCTCACATTTTAAATCCTTGATAACAACCGTCTTCATATAACCGCTACATTATCTTGTCCTTCAGCTGCTGCACAGTCCTGAACCCCTTCTCGTGGTCACACGGGTCAAATGTCATCAAGATAAGGAGTAAAAACTTTAAGTTCAAATACCATTTTGGTGTTCAGTCTCTTTTGGTGATTGCTCCACAGACAACACTGGCAAGATTAGTAAAAACTTCTGACTGATGCTCATTTTTACTCACATGATCATGTGATTCAGTTTTTCTTTGCATCGTTTCTCTTTGCTCTCAGTCTGCAGATTTACTCATGGTTCCTAGAGTTTCTAAAAGTAGAATAAAAGGCAGAGCTCTCAGTTATCAGACTCCTCTCTTGTGGAAACAGATGGAGGCAGACACCCTGAGACTATGGTCTTTAAGACTATACCCACCAACAGGGCCAGGTTATAATTGCAGGTGCCCCTAGGCACAAAGTGTTAAGCATTTGATAAATAATGGAAAATAAAGACAAAGTTAAATGCTTTTCCTTTTACATAATAAAAATGAGTTTAATACTGTGTTTTATATATTCAGATGCACACATCTGTATGTCTCTCATGGCGCCTGCGTCCCTCCTCTCCTGTCTCTCATGGCTCCTGTCTCTGTCTTCGTCTACTGTCTCTGCCTCTTAAGGATCCTGTAATACAGAGGTACTCAATAGGCGGCCATCATCTTTCCAGCCCATGAGACACATATTGTTCCCAAGATGTAATTCTGTCACTATGTCCACACTTCCATAGTGAGGCGGCTGGTATATGTGCTGTGTTTACAGTGACTGGCTGCAGCGTCAGCTGCTTTCACTTTCACTTTTGGAGCGATGAAGTTCACTTGTTTAGCAGTAAGAGTTTAGCATGGCCAGTGTACACGAATAATGTAACTGTTAAGGTAAAAAAAACTATCAGTGTGGATCTTATTGGTCATCCATATATCTGAAATCAGAAGACAACCTTAAACCACTCATGGGCCCCTAGTGGGTGTGGGCCCCTGGGCCAGTGCCCACAGATGACATCACTCAAAGCAAGGAAAGTCTGTAGAACAGGAAGTAGTCCTCTGACCAGAGCCAGGAGCGACACTGCTGCTGAATGGTGACACATTCATTTTTAGGCATTTAAAACAACTCATGTTCAAAAAATCACACTGATGCATTAGAACACTACATTACCTGTTTGTACACCTCTACAACTTTGCACCAGACTGTCTGTGGTCTTTGTTTTAACATAACAACATCTGAGTTACTATGCCACTGTTCATGCTTCTGAGCACACGGGCTGTAATAGTCTCTTACACTCTGTTTAAATTCAACCTGCTTTCATTATTCAGCGAGACTTGAATTTTGTTTTAAATGTTGATTTGTATTCAATTTTCAGTTATTTATTATGTTTAATTTTGAACTACTAAATATTCAAAAACAATGTTTGTTGTTGTTGTAAAGTCCTAGGGAACAGAATATACCAAACAAAAGTTCAGGTCTCAGGAGCATATATTTACTATTACTAGAATTTTAATATTGTGAGTAATACATTTAAGAGACAATAGTAAGAATGTGAGAATACGGCTGATTCCTGATATACCAGCTGAACATAATGAAAGGGCAAAGATAAACCTTAAATAACATGTAAAAACATCAGTGCCCTTCTTTTGAAAATAAAAATTTCACAACGATACTATTTAGTTTTGAATAAAACAAACATGCCTGAATGTGTAAACAAAATTAATTAAAAAATGTGTCTAAACTTAGTTTGAATCAGAAGCCAGAGAGTCTGTTTTGTGCCCAGACGTTTCTCTGGCACCATCAGCCTATAAACCATCACATCTAGTGGTTAATAGCTGCCCTAAAGCCAGGATGTTTCTTTAGAACAACAGAACTATTGTCTCCAATGCCTGCTTCTCATTTTGAGACACACGCTGTATGAACAAACACACCAATTTCACCTCCACACACACACATTCAATCCCTGTTTGATTAAAATAATAGTGCCAAATATAGTTAAACACCCTGGTGATCCTGAGAAACAAGAACAACAGTTAGATATAAGTATGCATTTAATAGAAACATCTGTCCTGTGATGACAGGGGTGATCTGATAATGTTGTTCACCACCATTTGGGTTAAACGTGTGTTGTTTTCACAGATGAAGTGGTGAAAAGTCCAGGTTGTACCCCACCTCTATACTGAATGCTGGGATATAGACTGGGTGATCTCCAATGCAGCATCTGATCATCTCATCTCTCATTTCTGCTGCTTATCCAAAGTCGGCTTGCAGAGGTAACAGGTCCAGGAGGGACATCCAGACAGCTCTCTCCCAAACACTTTAACTTCTGGGGGATCCCAATGTGTTTCCAGACCAGAGAAGATAGAGTTTCCCTCCAACTAGTTGCTGCAGGATCTACTTCCAGTAAAGCATGTCCTACAGCATCCAAAGGAAAGAGACTAGTAAGTGTCCCAGTCAGATGACTGAACTACTTTTTAGCTCCTCCTGGACGTTGACGCTCCTCACCTCATCTCTAAGGCTGAGTCTGGCCACCACAGAGGAAGCTGCTTATCTGGAATTGGATGGATGGATGGATGGATGGATGGATGGATGGATGGATGGACAATGCAGGGGTACAAACAAATCAAATTTTCTTTATTCATGTAAATTAGAAACTATTAAATACTATTTTTAAAAGAAAATAAATTCTTAAAATGCTTCTTGAGGGTTAGAAATATATAAAATATTTACACAGTGAAAGAAAAATCCATAACAGAATATCATTGTTTTACAGTTTATAATTAATGTTTCAGACTCTAATAGATTCCACACACTCTTCACATCTCTAGAAGATGCCAAATTTTACATATCTTTTTAGTCAAGTTTTCTGTCAAGTTTTTGTACAATAATCTTTTTAAATTTATGTCTAAACCAGTTTCTAATATTTACTCAACATTAATTAAACTCCTACTTAACAGTGAAATGTTTAGACAGAATTCGATGTTAATGTGTTCTTTTTTTGTAGACCAATAAACATGTAAGTTTGTACAACTTATCTATAATTAGTAATTTTTTAGCAGATCCCACATTATTTTCTTGACACCAAAGTTCTTAATATTTTACATAATTTTTTATTTTTTTCTGTTTTTAATATGCTTTAATCTGTAGGTTGACTCAATACCTGAATTTCAACAACAACATTAATGACAAAAGAAACCAAACATCGTCTGTCATGAGTTTATGATACACAAGAATATTTGATTTGTCTTGAATTGTTGTTTAGTGTTAAGATTTTATATAATTTCACTTCTTATTGGGTGTCAGAAAAATTGAGATTATTGAGACCAACTGTCCAAAAGTTGAGCTACAATAAATTCAAATATATAACATCGTTTACTGTGTAGAAAAAACACACCTGCTGAAAGTTTTAGTCTAAAAACCAATTAATGTTCAGTTGTTGCTTTTTTATTTATTCAGCTTAAATCCCAATGAGATTAAGAATCTTATTTCTGAGAGACCTGAAGGCAGTCCGTCTTGCCTTAGGGTGCTTTGACACATGTCCAGACCGAGGATTGGACCTGGAGCGTCCACATGAAGAATCGCCTCTCTTCCCTTAGGCCACGGCTGCCAAAAGGCCAACTTTTTTGTTATGTGATTTTCAATCAAGGCTGCATGGTGGCGCAGTTGGTTAGCACTGTTGCCTCGCAGCAAGGAGGTCGTGGGTTCGCGTCCCGGCTCTGCGGCCTCTCTGCGTGGAGTTTGCATGTTCTCCCCGTGCATGCGTGGGTTTCCTCCGGGTACTCCGGTTTCCTCCCACAGTCCAAAGACATGACTGTCAGGCTAATTGGGCTGGTAAATTGTCCTTAGGTGTGAGTGGGTGTGTGGTTGTTTGTCTCGTTCGTCTCTGTGTGGCCCTGCAATGGACTGGCGACCTGTCCAGGGTGTCCCCCGCCTCTCGCCCCTTGACCGCTGGAGATAGGCACCAGCTGCCCCGCGACCCTCTGTGGAGGAATAAGCAGCTACAGAAAATGGATGGATGGATGGATGGATTTTCAATCATTTATTCCATTTTTAACAGATGTGTAGTTTGTCAACATAAACATAGTTGTGTTCAGAGACAACGCTGCCCCCTTGTGGAAATGTTGCAGACATGCATTGAGATGCTCAAACACGTCTTCACGTTAAAGTCTCATCAGCCTGTTACAGATTTAAACCACATTAAATCTATAGTGAAAATCTAGAACAGTTTTACAGACATTTGCACAGTTTGGACAGATTAAACGATATACCGGTACATCAAATTTAGTCTTTTATAAAAGTCAGTCAAATATATGGATTCAATGTTTTCATTCCAAATAAAAGACATTATGAGAACTGAGCAACACATGAAGTGAATGAAAACTAACCTGGAAATCATCATTTACCAAGATGTTTCATAAAAACCACAACTTAGGATTTCTTATTTGGGGATTTGTTGCACAAATGCAGCTTTTTATTAGGTTTAAATTCATTTAAAAAGTAAAACTTTTGTTGAGACATTAGGGTTTTTGTGTGGCTGAGATGTGGTTAGTTTATCTCTCATCATGAGTATGGGTATGAGTACTCATTTAGAAGAATTCAAAGTTCATTTAGAGCTGGTTTCAAACTGATTTTATCATGCAGTTGATTTTAAAAAATGATGAAAAATTTTAACTGAAAGCACAAGACCAGTTCTGGATCACCATAGACCAAATAGTAACGGCGGCATTGCTCTTTAGTGATGATAGCATTGTAATTAAATATTGCACATGATTAAGATATATTGCACTTAGAAATGAGGTAGATTCTGTGTGAAATGCAGTTAACTCTTATGTTGTTTTCAGTCTGACAGCAGAGTAGAAGTAGTTCTGACTGCATGTTGTGTGTGATCATAGCAGTGCTGTCCATTACTGGAATATCAGTTTTATTATTCTTCCCTGCAGTCTTAGTGACTCTCTGGAGAGCCTTACTCTGCCTGAGTGGCGCTTCTTTTCTAGAGCACCAAATGTGAGGATGCTCTCCAGCAGTTCCCTGTAGGGGGCGATCTCACTCCGGCCTTCATGATCATCCTGGTGAAACAGAGCTGCTGCTGGGCTCTTTTTACTGTGGCTGTGGTGAAAAAGCTCATCAGCTGTATGTGTTAATAGTATTTGTCTGTTTACTTAACATGGTATCAAAACAGTCATGAATTTCAACACGAGACCAAAATGTCAAAAACCTGATTTCAGACAGAGGAATAAAAAGAAGGATCACAAGATTTGTTCAAGAGCTTGGAGAGATTCAGAAGGAATTAACAGCTACAATTGTTTCAAAGAAAACGATCAGTAATGCACTCAACCACCACCGCCTGTATGAATGCTCTTTGACTTTAGAGGTTGAAGCACATTTAAACTTTGACCAGCATTTAGACCAGCCTGACATAATGAGAGCATATAGTCTGGTGAGATCAGACCAAACCTGAACTCTCTGGATGCCACAGTACACACCATGGTTGGAGGTTAAAAGGCACTGAATATCACCCTAAAAACATCATACCTACAGTGGAGTTTGGAGGTGGGGGCATCATGGTGTGGGGCTGTTTTATTACATACAGTGCTGACGTGCTTCAGATAATGATCAGAGTAAGGAATCAGTTACAGTTGATTTGGACACAATAACTTCAATAAGTTTCAAAAGAAAACTATTTTGCCAAAATCCTTTATCTCTTGGTTATCATTTCAGTGACAACATGAAAAAGTATTTGTCTAATGCCTGAGACTCAGCACTTATCAGGGGGGCCACATCCAGCTGTCAGGAGGGCACTGGTCCCCGCCTAGAACCGCCCCTGACTATGCTACCATAAAGGAAGGATTTAAAACTCGAATCATGCATCTTAAAAACACAGAGCTAGGCATGGAATTTACATGCTGCAAGACTTCTAGAATTCTTTGGTAAATTGGCCATTTTGGAAACTGAAGTAGCTCAATCCGGGCCAGGCTGGCCTCTCTAGTTCTGGGGGAGGACCAAACACCAAGTCCATCGGAGTGCGCAGCTCACGGCCAAACATCAATGAGGCAGGGGTGCAGCGGGTGGGCTCATGGACTGCTGTCCGGTAAGCCCACAGGATCACAGGTGCAGGTCCCAGTCATGCTGTTGTTGGCACCAACCAGGATAGTGAGCTGAGTAGACGAGGTCTGGTTAAAATGCTCAACCAGCCCATCACTTTGGGGATGAAATGGAGTGGTCCATGGCTTCTTGATGCCAAGTCGCCAGCAGACGCCAAACACCTCCACCTCAGAGTTCCAGTCCTGATCAGTGTGCAGCTCTCTGGGAGCCCAAGACCAGCTGAACATCCCACTTCTGACACCATATAACACTTGATGGATTAGAGTCAAAACACCAGAGTTGAACAGTAGAAAATACTTTAATAACACAGCAAAGGCAGGTGAATTAAACACACTGCCCTCTCGCTCATGGTGCAACATCTGCTGCTAGGCACCCTGGGAAATAAAGTAGGAAGTACACTCCCAGCAACAATACAGTGTATTATGGGTCAACTTAAAGAAGAAAACAACATTTTTATAATAATTGATTTTCTTTACCTTAGATTTTCTTATCTCTACTTTTGTATAGACTGGTATATATAAAATGTATTTGTGAAATATTACTGTAATGTAGTTATTTAAAATGTAGTGGTTATTAATTTATTTTTCTCCTCTACTTTTTACTTTAAATGTTTGATTGCTGGTTGATTTCCACAATCTTGATGGTCATCTGTGTCAAATGAACAAAACGGAAGCAAACAAAACTGAACTTTGTGTTTCTCACACTCTGAGTCTGGCAGTGAGAGATAACTTCCATCTGCTGTTAGTGGTCCAGCAAACTACGTGACACATTAAGCCAGAGCTAACATCAGAGAAATGTTGGGCTGCAGTGAGAGAAGGAGCATTTTGTGATAAACACATGAACCCATGGTGTTTCAAAGCCTGCAAACATGAACCTGCACAAAAACATGAACACTGATAAGAAAACCTTAATTCCTGTTTCACAGTGAGACTATCACTATAGTTAATGATCATTTTAACCATAAATATTCATTTCTCACAACATATACTGATAAACTGATCATCATGAGCTTGTTTCTTTTTTGTGTAGATTTATTAGTTTTTGTAAATTTTTGTGTGAACATTATCTTTTATTTGATGCTTTTGCAGCTTTTAAACAAAATTTAGCAGAATCACTGACTGAAGCATTGAGACACAGGTTTTAGGGTTTATGCCTCGTACCTCATCATTAATCTCTTATCAGAGTCCGGGTCTCGGAGGTGGTTTCCCTAGAAATGAAGCCCAGACTGTCCTTTCACCAACCACCTTCCCCAGTTCTTCCAGTTAGACCCCAAAGGAGCTTCTGGGTCAGCATAGAAATATAATCCCTCCAGTGGATGCAGAAATCTCTGCAATCTGCACCAGCTTAAATGATTTCTTTCCACATCAGTGTTACTAAATATATGTAAAAACAAAGTAAAACCTTCAGCTACATGACATCAAAACTGGCCCTGTGTTTCATCATGAAGCTGAAAAGGTGCAAAGTTCACCTGACTAGAGTATTAACACAGCTAGTCACAGACTGATGATGTACTGCTCTGCTCACTGCAATACATTTACATGTCTTGTACATAAAACATGTGTCCTCCTGCCACAAAACCTGACAGTCTCCACACCATGACTCCACCTATTCTGTCCATAAAGGTTGAAATCAGAACCAGTGACACTGGGCTGTCTTGGTAGAGTCCAAATCTCACCTGGAACAGGTGGACCAGACACATACTGGTTTGGTACAGGGACTGAACAAAAGGCCACCCATTCCACACTGTCACTGGGAACACGGTATAGGTCTTCTCCAGATCCAGAAAACAGATGTGGACTGGTTGGGTAAACTCCCATTTCCTCTTCATCCCTCTAGCAATGGTAAAGAGCTGGTCCACGGTTCAACGGTCAGGATGAAAACCACATTGCTCCTCCTCAACCTGAGATTCAACTATCGACAAGATTTTCCTCTCCAGCAACCTGGAGTTGATCTTTAGGCTGGTCCTCTTTCTTTAAAATGCGGACCACCACAGTCACTCTACAGGCATTGCTACCAATTTGCACAGGCTGAAAAAGTCAAAGTCACAATGTCCATCTTTCTTTTCTGAGTGTGTTTGTGAGACGTTAGTGGGTCTTCAGGGTCTCAGATGAAGGGAGTAAAAATAGACTTGTGCTCGTTGATCAACCATCTATGAAGCAACTGCCGTGCTTTGCTCGTAGCTTCACCATGACTCTTTGCTAACGTTTGTGAGGATGAGCGCTCCCGTGGTTTTTAAAGCAGCAGTAAGCGACTTTTAACCAGTAGGGGGCATTAGGGGCCTACGGTTGAAAGTGTAATTTCAACTGTCGTAAAATCATCTCACACCTGAACAAATAGAACTTTCTCCCCCAGTCTGCCACAGCTCCCACAGCTTTTCAGCTAATAATCTCGTCAGACACGTTGTTTTTACATTTTTTTGAATGTATAATTATTTTAAGTTCATAAACAGTCTATCTTTCTCTCTCTGCCTCTTTCTCTCTCAGCTGTCCGAGCATAAATGCAAATTTATTTTCCACTAGAACTCAGCTGACAAACTCTCAGCGATGAGTCATACAGGTGTGCGTTTCAGGTGTGTGAGCAGAATAAAACGATCCATCATCCAGCGTGAACCTGACGAGACTTTTGGGTCTGCCGGGTGGACTTGAGCAAAACCTCCAGGTCCCTAGTGGACCAAGCACGGACCTGACGGGCTTTCGGTCTCAATCTGCTGGTGCAAAAACCTCCCGGACCACCAACGGATCTTATTGAACCTGATGAGCGGTGTGGGTTTCGGTCGGCTGGCGCAAAAACCTCCCGGACCATCACAGGATCATAGCGAACCTGATGAGCAGTGCGGGTCTTGGTCGGCTGGTGCAAAACCTCACGGCTCGCGAAGACCCCCGCTTCTGGTGGAGGATGAATTGGCCTTGACTCTGACTCTGACTCAGAACGTCTAAATAATTAATCGACCCAAATCTGACTGGTCCTGTAGGACTGTCACCTCGGTTCTGAACCTACTAGCGGGCAATAGCTCATGTGTCATAGATGTTTTCGTGTGGGTCGCACATCATTAGACAGATTTATTTATTTACCTGTGAAGTTTTGTTGAGGAAGGCTAATACTGGAAGAAAATGAATTAATCATATTAAGACATTTCTGGACAGTTGATTAAAGGTAGTGTCCTTTAGAATGAGACATCAAAGAGTCTTTAAGTTTAATTATTAACTAAAGAAAGTCTTCTGGGTCTTCTGACACGACCGGGTCCTGGAAGGAATGTTGATTCAGGTTACAACATAATAAAAGAGTCATTTTAATCCAAGTTATTGGGAAAAAGATGAGTTATTGTTGTGATGATCCCAGAGGTCAGAATTCAGAGGTAGTAACGCATTTGGCGGCGTTACATAACCCCCCTTATTTCAAGACGAGGACTCCTAGCGGAAGGTCGTTGCCTTGAAATACCAACCCGATGACGGAGGACATCATGGATCATCATGAACCAAAAGGGAAGAAAGGTTTGTGGTACCTTTCCACCGGAAAGAGTCAATCAAAAATGAGAATCAGAGTTTGAGTTTACCAGACACAGGGGCACCTGTGTCAATGACCTTCAGAAGTTAGGTCTGCTTCATAATCCTCCTCCTCTGGTATGTTGTTGTCGTTACCTTCTGGCATCACTGAGCTCGAGTCAGCTCACGGAGCTGATCGGGTCTCGGTCAGGTTTGAGCTGATTTATTTATTTATTTACCTGTGAGGTGGTGTTGAGGAAGTCTTTCAGAACATCCTTTTCTACAATATTTCACCACGTGGTTAATAGTCAGACTGGTTGAACCGTGGAACCATTGCTGAAACCATCCCTCCTCCCAGACCGTTGCTACTCCTGGTTACTATGGTCGTAAAGCAGGTAGTGACATCATCTTAAAAGCGACCCGCTCGCCAAAACTGTTTAGTTCAGTATCTGGCCAGTAGAGGGGTGTATAGTTGTGAAAAATGTGAAAATGGTCAAATTTCTAACTGAAAAGTCAATTATATCAATTTTAATGCTCTAGCTTAACATGTAGAAAACTGTTTACTGCTGCTTTAAAGGGTGGGGGTGGGCTCAGGTAGACAAAGGTGCTCGTGATTGGCTCTGTCCTCTAGAGAGGAGTGGTCTTTTCCCTTCTTGATGTCAGCAGGGGACAGATTTAGAAACCACCCGTTTTAGCATTAGCTCAAAACACATTTCCCAAAAATGATAATCAGGAAGGGAAAATGGTAAAAATATTTGAACACTTTTGGGTCTCAGACACAGTCTTTGGGACGGATATGACTGTTAGAAGATCTTTAGAAAGTGAATATGGGACATCTAACATATTCTGAATATCCATCCATCTATCCATCTTCTACACCTGCGTCATCCTCCACGGAGGGTCGCAGGGGAGCTGGCGCCTACCTCCAGCGGTCAAGGGGCGAGAGGCGGGGGACGCCCTGGACGGGTCTCTGGTCAATTGCAGGGCAATATTCTAAATATAAGAAAGTTAATTTATTTGATTTTTATTTACTTTCATATCCAGAAGGAAGAAACCACCAGAATCAGTAAATGATCAAATGAGACTGGATGAGCTTTAGAGAAGTTAGTGTGTGATGTAGTTAGGCTTGAATTTCAGGACTTTTAGGATTTGATTGAGGATTTTCCAGCTCACAGGAATTAATGAAACTTTGAATCTACTAAAAACAAAACAACAAAATAAATCAAGAACATGAACATTTGAAATATTACTGATTTCCAAACATTGTAAACTGGTACTAAATATTGTGAGAATGTAACTTTTCAGTATAGTCTAAAAACTTCCTGATTCCAAACCACATCATCTACAAGTACAGCGTCCCTCCCTTGTCTCTGTAGCACAAGGAAGCATATAAACAGAGAGCTTCAGAGCTGAGTCCCAGTGCTCCTCATAACTCAGGCTGTGATGTCATCATGTTGATCTGCTGTGTAATACTGGTTATTTCACACATCCTGGATCAGCAGTGTAAGCTTAGTTTGATTTAAATGACAAAAGTCTGATTGTTTTAGTGATGCTGACTAATTGATAGTGCTACATTTTTATTACCAGGTCATGCGATCATTGGAGGGCGTGAGGCTGTTCCACACAGCAGGCCGTACATGGCGTTAATAGAGAGAAACATGGGACCTGGTGATACACGTTACTGTGGAGGATTCCTCCTGAATGAAGATTATGTGATGACTGCAGCGAGCTGTGAAGCAGAGTAAGTTCAACACCTTTGATGTTTTCTATAGTCATGGATGAGCGAGGAACTTCTGCAGTCTATTAGGACAAAGTGTTTTTAATTGTTAATTACAATTTTTTCCATTCTTTTGTATATTTAGATCCTACATCGTCTCCTTAGGAGTTCACAATACAAGACCTATGAATGATGGAGTCCAAAACATAACTGTAGAACGAGCATTTCCACATAAAAGCTTCAATCCTGATACATCCATAAATGATATGATGCTCCTCAAGGTAAGAATATTCCTGACCTGAGGAGGACGTTTCAGATCATTTTAAAACTGAATGTTTAAAATGATTTAAGGCTTTTTCATGATTACATTTTATAAAATATATGGTATATGTTTATTAAGACAAATATGTTTTATTGTTTCCTTGTTTTTAAGTTAAGCTCCAAAGCAAAGTTCAACAACAGGGTGGGTCCCATCAGCATCTCAGGTCAGGGTGAAGGTCGTCAGCCAAAATCCTGTTCAGTGGCTGGATGGGGAGGTGTTGAATGGACTGATCGTTCTTTGTTCCCCAAACTTATGGAAGTCATTGTCCTTTTGGCTGGACATCAAATTTGTGTGAAGAACAATTTCTACTGCTCTGCAGGTCCACATGGTCCCATTGAGGTAAAAAAAAAAAACAGCCATTTTTTAACTTTACTTGAAGAAATAAACATTGATGAACAAAGAAAATTCATAAATTACAACCAAAGTTTATTGTTTCTATTTTCAGGGAGATACTGGTAGTCCACTGGTCTGTGATGGATATGCGTTTGGAGTGACAGCCAAGGAGTATTTCCCTCCCGTTGACAGTGTATATCGTCGTATATACTCTAAACTTCCTGACTCCAGGAAACTTGCTGAGCTGTTGTTGGACCGTCGTCCTGTTTGTGGCAGAGCTGCAGATTCAAACAAGAAGTTTTATGTAAAGGATCAAAACTGAAACCTAAATGTAACCTATGTGAATGAATAAAATCCAGGAAATCTGTTTTGGGCCTTTAAAATAACAGAACTAGTTAAATGTCCTCATTATGAAAAGTAAAACAGACCAATTATTAGAGTGATTAATTAATTAAATTATAACAATAATAATAATTATGATAGTATCCTTAGTATTATTGATAATAATGATGAATAAATTAATTTATTAAAAAATGATTTGGAAGAATTTTTAATTATAAGTTGTTTTTTTTTATTAAAATTTATTTCATTCATAACAAAATAAAACATAAAAAAATAAACAATAACAACAAAGTATATACATAACAAAAAACAATTTGAATGAAAGGGAGCAGATTGAAGAAATAATCTTATAATTTCTGCCCCATTAACAAAAAGACATGAACACATTCTTATTTAACTGTCAGACACACACAGATTCACTTCTAGACAGTCATTTTCAAACTTCATCACAGACCATAGTTTCATAACTGTTCAATACACTTGATTTGAAACGTTTTCTGAATATGAACAGTGACCTTGATTCTTTTATTTCTCTGCTAAGGTTGTTCCACAATTTGACACCATTTACAGTAATGTTACGGTCTTTAATTATGGTTATAAATCTAGGTTTTTAAAAGACATCCATTCCTTTCAGCATGTATTCACTAACTCTCTTTTGAAACATTTTCTGAATATTAGTTGGTAAAGTACTTATATTTGCTCTGTACATAGCTTGTATTATTGTCCAATCTACCAAGTCATGAAATTTCAGTATTCTTTATTTGATGAATAGCGGGTTAGAGGGTTCTCTATAGTGACTGTTATTAATAATCCTTAATGCTCTTTTCTGTAAAATGACCAATGGTTGAGTATAGGTTTTGCATGTGGCTCCCCAGATTTCCAAACAATAAATGAAGTATGGTACAATCATTTACTCTAATGGGGGCGGCATGTAGCTCAGTTGGTAGAGCGGCCAGTCTGGCAACAGGAGGGCAGTCATTTTTCCACAGACCAGACCTGTTCAGAAGAAAATACACTTCAACTGCTTCACTGGTGACACAAAGGAATGTTAAAAAGCTTCAAAATTCACACTTAAGCACCTGCTGTACTAACTGAGCGTCATTTAAAACAAAAGAGACAGACGATGGCTTTAACGGATCAAGTATTGCTCCTGTCATTGTATATATATATATATATATATATATATATATATATATATATATATATATGTATATATACATATATGTATATATATATACACATATATACATATATATATGTATATATTATAAGCATTAGAAATTTGAAATGAATAAGTCGTCATCCTCTCGATGTTGATGGATTTGTGTTAAAATCCTGACATTTTATTAAAATTCCTGTTTCTGTAGAGTTTGTGGCATCAAGGGATCAAGTGAACAAATGAGTGATTCCTGAAATATTTCACAAAAAACAGGAGTTTTCCTCACAAACACATTAAATAACAGTCTAAACAGACATGACTGGGAGATATGCAGCATGATGGCGATGAGGAGCGGCTGTCTGTAGACCGCCGAGCGGAACAGCTCAGCGATGGTCACCTTCTTCTCCTGAGCCATCTTGGCGCTCTCCTCCTTCATCTCCTGCAGGTCTTTACTCACATCCTCGCTTCCACGCAGCCGAACCAGCGCTGCCAGTAAGAATCAAGACAGGACGTCTTTTATTTAACTTAAAGATGATGATAGGAGAGCTGAAAGAGTCACAGCTATTTATTCTTTTATTTGAATTTTGGTGAAATTGTTATAAAGTAGCAATGGTATTCAAACATCCATATATGTTTTTAGAAGCTTTTATTTTAAATTTAAATACTAAAATATGATCTAAGCTGGACCTGAATCTTTTTAGGGATGGTTCAATTGACCAATAGTGGTCACTGTTTTAACAATAAGCAAACAGCCTTTAATATTTTAAAAGCTTAGATGAGATTATTTTCATGAATAACCCAAATTTCACATTTTCTCCAGGAATACTTTGTTTAATGAGGATTGTACAAACCTTTCTGTAGACTATTAGTTAAAAATAAACTCAGTATGTTGATCATAAGAGGCTAAAAAGATTTAAAAGTTTAGTAATGGGTTAAAAAAAAGATAATAAATTATATTATTTATTGACTTTTAAAAGACAAAAGGAGCATTAGGAATCAACACAGGAACAGAGAGGGGAATAAATGGCCCACAGCTCCTCAAGTGGACACTTTGCTGCACAACACCCATTCTGAATTTATATCCATTACATGAGACAGTTAAACCTCTAATCATTGCTGTTTTTCACTGATGTTTCTCTTTTTCTGCAGAGCTCTGACTTCAAGTGTGCAGCAGGAAGTGAAGCTACCTTGGCGTGCCTGCTCTTCTTGTTTGAGGTTGATCAGCAGGAAGCGGGGGCTCTCTGGACAGAAAGGGAGCAAAATGCACTGCAGCACAGCAGGGGCCACAGTGAGGGCCAGCAGCAGGGGCCACAGCTTGTCAGAGCCCAGCAGAGCCTCCAAACCAAAAACCTAAAAGCAAAAAGACACGTCAGCAGATTTTAATCAGATTTGTATGATTTGTTTAGCATGAGCGATCAGGATGCCCACGGCCACACCGAGCTGGTGCAGAGTGCCAAACGCTCCGCGGAGTGGTGTCGGGGAAACCTCGCCTATACGTACATCGGAGTCAGACCCGTAAAGAGACCGCAGAACAGGCCGATGACCAAGCGGCCAGCAATCACCACCTCATAGGAGGAGCAGATGTGGAGAAGCCCATGAGGAGGCCTCCGATCCTGGCCAGGGAGTTCACCAAGAACATGGAGCGTCATCTGAGGAGAAGGAGGGAGAAGGACCAGAACGCCAGCTGTGACAATAAAAATACTTCCTATATTTTAATTTAATTGTTTATTTTGATACACACAGTCTTTTTGCAAATTGTACAAAATCTGACTTTATTTTTGCTTTTGTTAGTTTATAAAAATTAGTGTTTCTCAAAAATACATTCATAAACATTCAAAAATAAGGGATTTAATGAAATTTTTTTATTTACAAAATTGATGGAAAATGCTGTATTTAAAAAATATGTGTAAAAACTGGTTTACTGCCATTTTTAGCTAATTATATTGTAGACTTATTAGAAATGCATGAATCAAGTTTTGATTCTAGGTTTTGAATTGATGAAATTGAAATGCTCCAAAAAATGAATCTTCAGCATGTTAAAATAAAAAAAATAAATTCTGATCAAGTTGTTCCATAAAGAGTTAACAATCCAACGTTGAGAAAATTTAAACCAACAGGTTTGAAAATAAACTTAAAAAAAAAAGAACTTGAACAAAATCCATTATTTTGGAACATCATTAAGAAATGTCACCTCCTACCTGCCAAACCTGTTGGCCATGATGACGCCCACGCTGAAGATGGACACAGCGACACTCCAGACGATGGTGCAAATCCCAGGAGTGATGGACTCACCGTAACGCTCCACCCAAGTGTTATTAAAGAAAGATCTAAGTTTCTGAAATATGACAAATAAGACGATATTTTATTGAACCTGAGTTGTTCCAGTGCAGCTTAAAACCAGAAGTATTTATATTTAAAGTTTAAATGTCAAGTTATCAGTAAGAATCACTGACCTGCACAACTTTAAAGGTCCCATATTCTGCACTTTCTATCCACTCTGAATCATTTCTTTTACATCTCAATAGCATGTCAAAGCTCTGCATTGGTCAAACTGACCCTTACTTTTGTTCTTCCACCCCCTCATCCAACCTCCTAAAGCTAATTGTTCCTTTCAAAGGGGTGGGGCAGTTGGGAAATCGACTTCCTCTAAGCCCCGCCCATGTCGTTTCTCCCATGTCTCTTTTGTGAGACCTCTGTGAGTCTTCAGGGTCTCAGATGAAGGGAGTAAAAAAAAGACTTTAGTGCTCGTTGATCAACCATCTACGAAGCAACTGCATGCTTTGCTCGTAGCTTCACCATGACTGTTTGCTAACGTTTGTGAAGATGAGCGCTCCCGTGGTTTTTAAAGGGCGGGGGTGGACTCAGGTAGACAAAGGTGCTCGTGATTGGCTCTGTCCTCTAGAGAGGAGTGATCTTTTCCTTTCTTGACATCAGCAGGGGAAAGATTTAGAAACCACCCGTTTTAGCATTAGCTCAAAACACATTTCCCAAAAATGAGAATCAGGAAGTGAAAACGGTGAAAATACTTGAACACTTTTGGGTCTCAGACACAGTCTTTGGGACTGATATGACTGTTAGAAGATCTTTAGAAAGGGAATTTAGCAAAGTATGGGACCTTTAAAAATACTTGCAACATCCCAATACTTTAAATTATAACTCTTATATCACTTTACTTCTGCCATAATTAATATTAATTGTTGGTGTTGTCTACAAAAATCTGCATAAAAACTGTTAATCAAACAGATGAATTTGACATGTTTTCACATGGGATCAAAGTCACATGAGAAACAGGTGCAGAACATGTGTTTCACATGTTAATTGACATGTTTTACACACAAAAACGAGAATTTTTCCTCATGGGACACTTCAGTGTCAAATGCAAAAAAACAAATAAATAAATAATAATAATAATAATAATAATAATAATAATAATAATAATAATAATAATAATAATAAACTTTTTCTGAGAAGAAACAAAATACTCCAAAAGAAAAGTGGTGCAGATACTTTTTTTTTTTTTTGTCTTTTAACATCTTGTATAAAACATTGGCTAAATTTTATTTGAATAATCAAAAACCATTGTTATGTTTTATGCTCAAAGTGTAAATCCTTTGTGTATCAGAGTCATCTGTCTAAAAGAGTCAAAGCTCAAAATAAATTCTGATGTTAAACACAGTTTTTTTTCTGTGAACACAAAGGAATCAATAAAACTTTAAAACGCTCCTCAGTGATAATAAAAGCACATTGCTGACTTCTCTCCTGGGAAGTGTGGTGTCATATTTTCTGTTTATCCTTTACATTATTTGCATTTTTCTCCAAAAAATTAAATATTACGTTTCACCAACCTGCTCCGGAGCATTGATGACTCCGGTGTTGTAGCCATACTGCAGAGAGCCGATGACAGCGGTGCCCAGCGAGAACAGGAGGTAACATGGCCCAGATGAAATGGTCTCTGGCGAGTTCACTTTGCACATCAGCAGACATGTGTGAATATACTCTCCTGCTCAGGGTTTCAACGTCATTAGCCAATGCATGCAGCGGCTCTCCAGCCAGTCTCTGCCAGCTATAGCCAGTTCTGAACAAAGCACCCCAGGCTGGTTACACTGTCCAAAACGCCGCTTCAGGGCTCCTACCAACGCCCCATAGTCGTCCCTCTCAGTCGGGCTTAACAACAACAAGCCCTACAGGGCTTCATCATTAAGACACAGAGTCAGCTGTAGTGCTTTAATGTCCTCTGACCAGCCCGCAGCTTTTGCTAACAGTTCAAATTGAGCATGGAAAGCCTCCCAGTCCACCCTACCGGAGCATTTTGGCGTCTTCGCTGGGGGTAGATTTACCTGGGCGCCACCATCAATGTTTACCTTTGGCCACGTGCCAACGCGGGATAGAGTTTTTGCGCCGGCGCGGCTGCCCACACTGAAGCCTGCTTCGGCGGCCAGCTCCATGGCTGCTCGTCTCAAACGGGCTGCGTGGTCCGAGGTACTGCCGGAGTCCATCACAGGCCATGTAGAATCAGCATAACCATTATCCATCACCTCCTCCTCCTTTACAGGCAGCACGCCGGACACGCTTCGTCAAGCCGCCATGCTAAGACTCCGAGCTAAGCGGCTAGCAGCGAAAAGCAGTAGAATCTCCCGATGTTTTACTTCTGACACCAATGTAGCGTCTGTCAGGACGGAAAGAGACAATGGACGAGTTGTTCACAGTTTACACTAACTGTTCTTTTATTAATGAACCAGAAAGGTTACCGTCAGCCGTCACCACGCTAATACAGAGAGACCTGAACCGTTTTTTGGAGTCGTCGGAGTTCTACGCTCACACACATACTACGGCTCCTCCTCTGCTCCCCACCACCAATCACACACACACACACACAACAGTGCTCTTAAACGGACAGCAATACAGAACAATATAAAGGATTCCAGCCTTTCAACACAACAGAAACACAGGGTCGCCACAATACATCTTGACAATAATAATCTGCTTATTACCAGAGATTTTTTGTCCTGTTTGGAGAGTTTTGGACTCAAGTCAGTTCATTGACTTTCCAACACACATCAAGGGCCACACTCTGGACTTAATATCCTGTTCTGGTCTCGTTCCTGCCAACTGCTCAGCTGATGAAGTTCACTTTACTGACTATTTTCTCCTCTCATTCAACGCCACCCTTCGTCTTTCTGCAGTTAATCCGCCGCGCCTCATCTCATTCCGGAACCTCAGATCTATTGACATGGATGCTCTTTGTGCCAATATTGACAATATGCTTATCCCGGATCACCTCTCCAACCCTGATGAACTTATTTCCATCTATAATAATGTCCTAAATGGCATCCTGGACTCTCTTGCTCCTGTGAAAACCCGGCTTGTTTCCTTCTCCTCAAGTGCCCCGTGGTACACTCCTGGCCTGCGTAGATTAAAATCCAAAGGTCGCCGACTTGAGCGTCTCCATAAAAGAACTGGTCTCATTTTGCACAAAGAACAGTATCTTACTCATCTATCGCATCACAAAGCCTCTGTAGACTCTGCCAAGTCCTCCTTGATCTGAGCGCAGCCTTCGATACCATTTCTCATTCCATTCTTCTTGACAGGCTCTCATCTATCGGTATTTCTCATAACGCACTCAGCTGGTTTCACTCATCTTTCCGGTCGCTCTCAGTTCGTAAAACTCAAATCTTTCAAATCTGACCCCTCCCCAGTTATTAGAGGTGTGCCCCAGGGATCTGTCTTGGGACCCCTTCTCTTCATCCTTTGCATCCTTCCTTTAGGTCAAATATTCCAGAAATTCAACATTCAGTTTCACTGCTTTGAGGATGACACCCAGCTCTACTTGTCTGCCAAACCAGATTCCTCATTCCCACCTCCCCCCCCCCCTCTCCTCTTGTCTAGCTAAACTAAAATCCTGGTTCTCCACTAACTTTCTCAAACTAAACAGTGACAAAACAGAAATGTTACTTATCGATTCGGTACCAAATCCATCTTATCTAAAGCTGCCAGTTTCTCTCTCACCATTGATGCCTTCACTGTTTCTCCCTCCCCTCAGGTTAAGAGCCTGGGTGTCATCCTTGGCAGCACTCTCTCATTTCAGTCTCACATTAATAAAATTACTCTGTCTGCCTATTTTCACCTTCGCAATATTAAACGCCTTCGCCCCTCTCTCTCTCCTCATTCTGCTGCTATACTCATCCACAGTCTAGTCACTTCCCGGATCGATTACTGTAACTCACTGCTGTTTGGTCTATCTCAAAAATCCCTCCACAAACTCCAATTGGTTCAGAACTCTGCTGCTCAGAACTCTGCTGCACGGATCATCACCAACACTCCCCTGTCTCACCATATCAGCCCCATCCTCCAGCAACTTCATTGTCTCCCAGTTAAGCAACAAATCCAGTTCAAGATCCTACTTCTCACCTTCAAAGCATCCACAATCTCTCCCCCTCATTTCTATCTGACCTTATTCACGTTGTTTCACCTGTCCGCCTCCTCAGATCGTCCTCCTCTGTCCATCTGTACCATCCTTCCGTCTTAGCTCCATGGGGAGAAGAGCTTTCAACTGCTCTGCTCCCCACCTCTGGAATTTTCTGCCACAAGCCATTCAGAACTCTGATTCCATTTCCACTTTCAAATCCTGACTCAAAACCCACCTGTATCAAACTGCCTACTATCTAAGAATTAGTTTTATCTTGTGTCATCGTTTTTGTGTTGCCTAGGATTTTATGAGTCTTGTCTTTTAACTTGATTTCTATCATTTTAATTGCTGTACCTTGGGTTCCTTGAAAGGCACTTTTAAATAAAATGCATTATTATAGATAGATAAATAGATCGATAGATGATAGATACTTGATAGATAGATACTTAAAAGAAAAAAGTTTAATATTTAAGAAGTTGAGTTTTTATTTTGTTTTTGTAAAGTTTTTATTTATGTGACAGAATAATGAATTTGACTTTCATTTTAAAATTGTCCGTTTTGTCCGTGGGCTCCTGCCGTGGACCTGGATGGGTGGGCCGGCGATCTCCCTGCCCTGGGTGGTTTTGGGGAACGGGGGTGCTTACTGGGGCCAGCGGGGGAGCTGGCCCCTTGGGAGGGCTTGTCCCCCCAGTCTTGCCTCCCCATCCCCGGATTTTTCCCTCCCTCTGCTCCACCACGTCACCACACACACAGGGCTTTGGGTCACGGGTACGTCATGGGTGTGGAACACCATCTCTGCAGTCCTGTGGCAGCCTGTGGCCCAATTTTATTGCACAATTTAAACACTTCCACCCCAGACATTCTTACATTATGCATCTAGGGTCTTTGAAGAAATTACACCCAGTAATACCCGGGGGGAGGGAGGTCTAGCCGGCTAACCTCTCCTCCGGTGTCATTACCCATCTCAACGCATTTAGACACTTAGGATCCAGGGCGGGGGATGGCGGGCCGCCCCCCACTCTTTTTAAAAGCATCTTACTACAACACACATAAACACCACATTGGAGCAGGCGGGGGGAGACTTGGGGTCTTCACACACCCCTGTTCTTTGCTTGCTGCCTGGGGCCTGGAGTGGAGCGGGCCGTCTGGTCGGGGTCTGCAGTGGGGGGCTGCTCGGCTGCGGGGTGGTCTGCTTATCCCCACTTCAGTAAGGGAGGGACCATCTTCAGGATCTCAGGGCCGGCTTCACCCTTAGGGCGCTGGTCCCTGGTCCTGAACATAGAGAGTGCATGGGGAGCGACAGTGGGTGTACAGCGTCTATTGTGTGTCTTGGTATGTTTGCAGGAATGTGTGTGTGCACGCATGAGGGAGGGAGTGTGATTGTGTCTGTTTTTCTGTCAGGTTTCGTCCCCCCCCCCTCTCTGTGACATGCTAGGCCCTCCTCGGCAGAGACTATCCTCCCTGGCTGCGCCTCGGCATTGGTGGTGCCTTTCTCCAGTGGCGTGCTGGGGTGTCTCGGGGTCTGGGGCTGGGGGCGTCTGCCTGCTCTTCTTCCTGTGGCTGTCTGGTGGGATCTGGGCCCCCGGGGGTGGTCGGGCCTCTGCTGGGGCTAGTTCGCTCCTGGGTCTCGGGTCTCTAGTTCCGGCTAGATCTACCCTGGATGGCCGGCTGCAGGCGGTGCCTGTGAGCTCCTAGCCGCGACCCACCAGGGGCTCTAGCGTGGCGACTGCCGGGGGGCCCACGTGGGGTGAGCCTCTGCGCCCTCTGGGGGAGAGTTTAGCGACTGCCCTGACGGCGGTCTCCCTGGGGTGTCCGTGCCCTGGGTGACCTCTGGACGTCTGGGGCCTGGACCTCCTCCGCGTCCTCCGTGGGCCTTGGGGGCGGGTCTGTGGCTCCTCGAACTTATTATTGAATGTTTCAATAGAGAAACCTTACATAAACAAGCGTGTATATATATACACACACACA